>SKCR01034179.1:0-32488 GCA_019454045.1 Zanthoxylum bungeanum | reverse complement strand
CAAGTCTTGCGAAGGTGGTAGGGAGGTTCGACCATGAGGCGGGACTCATCCGATGGAGTTTGGAGCTTCGTTTTGAGACCCAAATTCTGTTTTTGCAAGGACAGTGGACTGTTGCACTTTGGCGTGAAGGGCAGTACGTTTTTGGCCTTGATTCGTTCTTCATATCGACATAACCGATCAATGTGAGTATTCGCTACCTCCGTTGATGTACTCACGCATTATTTCATGTCTTGATTTGATCTTGGGACCTTAGAAATTACCAACAGGGCATACGTTAAACGTTTGGAAGGTACCAAACTTGAACCCAAATCAGATAAATGCCTATTCGTTGGATATCCTAGGGAAACCAAAGGATATTACTTCTATCACCCACAAGAGAACAAAGTATTTGTTGCTCTACATGCGGTTTTCCTTGAGAAGGAATTCCTAAATGCAGTGTTTAGTGGGAAGAAAGTAGAACTCGATGAAAGTTGTAGTGATACTGTTCTTGGCAATGAATTATCAACGGAACATGAACAGTCCATCTGGGATGAGACTGAACCACAATCTTCAAATACACAAGGACCGCGTAGGTCGGAGAGAGTCAGGGTAATACCTGAGAGGTATTGATTCCTGATCACACCTCATGTAGATATTAATCTTATTGAGGATAATGAACCGGCTACGTATGAGGAAGCGATACAAGGTATCGAATCCGCTTTATGGCAAGAAGCCATGAAGGCCGAAATGGATTCCATGTATACCAACCAAGTTTGGACACTGGTTGATGCACCAGAAGGCGTAAAGCCTATTGGATGCAAATGGGTCTTCAAGAAGAAGACTGACATGGATGGCAACGTACAAACGTACAAAGCTAGGCTTGTAGCGAAGGGATATCGTCAACGACTTGGAGTTGATTATGACGAAACCTTCTCACCCGTTGCCATGATTAAATCCATTCGGATAATGCTTGTAATAGCTGCATATTACGATTATGAAATATGGCAGATGGACGTTAAAACCGCTTTCCTTAACGAAACCCTTTCGGAGGATGTTTATATGCAACAGCCTGACGGTTTTATCGCACCTAGACTTGCAAACAAGGTTTGTAAGTTAAATCGGTCCATTTATGGACTGAAGCAAGCATCGCGGTCGTGGAACCAGCGTTTTGATGAGATCATAAAAGAATATGATTTCATTCAAAACGAAGATGATCCTTGTGTATATAAGAAGGTTAGTGGGAGTGCACTGACTTTTATTGTCCTTTATGTCGATGATGTATTGCTTATCGGCAATGACATTCCCATGTTAACGTCGGTGAAAGCTTGGCTTTCATTGAAATTCTCCATGAAAGATCTGGGAGGGGCAGCTTTTATTCTATGAATAAAGATCTACCGGGATAGATCTAGAAAGCTACTTGGACTCTCCCAGAGTACATATATTGATAAAGTGTTGAAGAGATTCAACATGGATCAGTCCAAGATGGGACTGTTACCAATATCACATGGCGTCTATATATCTAGGGACATGTGTCCTAAAACACAAGATGAGAGAGACAACATGAGTCGGACTCTGTTCGCCTCGGCAGTCGGATCGATCATGTATGCCATGATATGTACATGACCTGATGTGTCCCATGCTTTGAGCATGTGCAGTCGATATCAGGCCGATCCAGGTAAGGATCACTGGATGGCGGTTAAGAGTATCCTTAGGTATCTTAAGAGAACTAAGGATGTTTTCTTAATCTATGGAGATGGAGAACTGAGGTATCTGGGTATACCGATGCAAGTTTCCAAACCGACAGAGACGACTTCAAGTCGCAAACGGGTACATATTTTGCTTGAATAACGGAGCAGTGAGCTGGAAATCTTCCAAGCAAGATACTGCTGCCGATTCAACAACTGAAGCGGAGTACATTGCAGATCCGCTGACGAAAACTATTCCTCGGGAAAAGTTTGAGCGACATGTACATAGTTCAGGTATTAGATGCTTGAGTGACTGGCTATAGGCCAAGTGGGAGATTGTTAGACAGTAATGACCCATAGCGTCACTATTTTGTAAATGATATTGTATTATTGTACAAAATTAACTATGTAGTAATGAAATTGCCTTTTACCGTTTTGTAATTTATTTACTTTGATATATAAATGGTAAAAGTCCCTATGATTAATTCCGGATTGAGATGATATGAGACAGTATCAATCAATAAAGGTTTAATCATTAAATATCCCTAGTCGTAGTATTATCGAGATTGGACATCGATAATGCGGAATAGACTAGTACTGCACTTGTGCGTGTTGTGAGGGCACAACAACATAGTTCTCATATATTTGAGTATTGGATACTTATGCAAGTGCGGTAGGAGGTTGTGTTTTACCGATGGTACGGAAAACAGCTTCGCTCTGGATAGACCCCGCGGAATCCCATTGGTAGTATGTCTGCGTGTCTATGGGAGTCCGCTTCAGGGTAGGTGCATATGGTCTTAACCTGAGACTTGCATCGCTAGTACTTGCGACAATCGGTAGACTTTAGTTTTGGTCGTCCAGGGCTTTAACAGGTTCTGTGTACACCTCTTCTAGGTTATCGGGAATCGTAGTGTATTGGGTGTGATGTCAAGACGGAAGTATCACTTCAGACATATGGAGATGATGATCGCGCAGGATACAGAACTAGTACTCTATAATGGTTGCAATCATCGGGATAATATGACAAGGTCAGGATTATCCGATTCAAAGAGACTAGTTGCTTGATGTCCGATATATGTATCGTACGGGGCAGACACATCTCCAGCCCCAGGCCTTACATGTGATCATCCGATACTGGATCAGTATACACTATACTACGGTATACTACGTCTGTTATAGATCTTATATTCCAATAAGAATATTTCTGGAGAATTGGGTAGGCATGGCGTTTTGCTAGAGGCTAACCTTGTCTTGTAAATCGGTAAAAACGTAGTACTTGGTACGTACGTGTTCGGATAATCTGACGGCCGTATTTACTGCCAACATATCCAGAGATCTCTTGGGTCGCTTCCCGAAGATTCACCAATGACGTATGATTCAAACTCGATTAATCTTGGATTAATTACGGAGAGACTTTATCTTGGATAAAGTACTATACATAGAGAGAGAACGATTAATTTGGAATTAATCGTAAAATTATTATATTCGATATAATAATCGAAATTCGATTTCGACGCGAAATTAAAATTAGATTTTAATTCGGGCAAACGAGTTAATTTAGAATTAATTCGTTAGCGACGTAAATAATAATTTCGCTAGGCGCAATTATTTATTTAATTCGATTTAATTAACGTCGCGACGAAAGTTCGGTATTTCAGAAATTTCGAACCCGAACGCGTGAGTACGCGTGGGCCCACTTTCATTTGGGTTGTGTGGGGCCCACATGACACGTGTCATTTTATGCATTATTTAATTGTTAATACATTGCATGGTGATAGTGTACAATACACTCAATGGTTTTGCATGGAGTTTGAGTGTTTGACACTCTAAGCCATTGCATGATTTGTGTTATAAGTTTATTATTAATTTAATAAATATTATGGCATAAATATAAATTGATTTTTGTAACAAATATCATAACACTCTCTCCCTCTCATGACCGAAAACTTCACTGCAGTTTTGGCTCTCCATTTTTCTTCCATTTTCTTAAGAACTTTGTGAAGAAAGTGTATAAGTTTAGAACTTTAATAAACATCTTTGGCTAGCACCATCAAGGGATCATACAAAGGTGTTATGGGAAACTAATCTTTGAGCTTGGAGTGATCAACAAAGCTTGGCCGAATCATCCAAAGCACAAAGGAGGTGGTTTTATTTCATCAACGCATCCGCATTCCGATCTTTGTGAGTATGATTCCGCCATACTTCATTATTGTTCATTCATATATATATATTTGTTTGCTCTTTTGATCTTGGGACATGGATTAGAATTTCCAACAACACCCATAAGCGGAACACACCGACTGCCCTTCAAACGGCCACATTAACTTCACTCCACGCACACACACACTGAACACATACAACCCTTAAAACACACTGACTGCCCTTCAACGCCATATACCCCTCATATTCATGCATAGCCACTGCCCCAATAGCCCAAAAATAGTAACCAAAATCGAGACAAAAACTGCAATCCAAACAGTGAGAAAACAGCATAAAATAGTCCCAAAAACTGCATAAAACAGTCCTTAATTAGCCCGAAACAGTGACCAGAAAATACAGCAAAAACAACAGCGAAACGGAGTGAAAACAGCAGCCCGAACAGCGAACAAGGAAGTAAAATGTTGAACTAGTGAACCAGAAAAGTTACGGAATATCAACCCTTCCGACGGCCGTGTAATGCGCTTTCGAGAGACAACAAAAGAGGTTAGACCTGAGGGCACCTTCTTTATTTATTATCTTTCGTTTCTTTTATTTATTTTAATATATTATCGGATGAGAGTCGTTTAATGAGGCATGATGTGAATTCTGGATGAACGAAATGCGTGTTTTCTTTTGTGGTATATCGGATGGAAACTCGGACGTAAATTCCGTAGCCGAATCCGAATGGACGGTATTACGGTTTGCACTCGGGATACAATACCACGTCCCACTTGAGAGATACACGTATTTCGTTTCATCCAACCTTGTATTCGAGCATGATTTAGTCTAGTATGTTATTTATAATTTAAGCATGATTTAGTTGTCTATTTTTAAGCATGATTAGTTATTTATTATGCGTTTGGAATTTTCATTATGGTTATGTTGTTATTTGTTTTCCGCATTATATAATGAAGTATGTTCATGAGATTGCATTATGTTATCGTGTGTTTACCGTTATGAGGACTTACTTTTCAAGCATGAAAACTTAGACATAGGATTTATTTTTATGGAATATGAACTAGATATAGGTTGTTCTTGAACATGTTGCATGGATTCGGTTAGTTTATTGCACAAATCACATCATTACAAGTGGCATAAGTAAGGGACCATTCTGAACCTAACGGTTTGAGGTCTTCCCTTGTGAGGGGTGAGTGCGGCTTTAAATCATATTTTCCCGGTTCACACCGGGTGGCGACTCCATGTTATTTCTCCGGTTTAGTTCCCCCGTGGGCTATTCCGTACTCCCAACTAGGCCGCGAGCCTAGAACAGCGTCACTAATTTCTGTTACCCACAGTCTGGCGACTCCACTGGTGATAGAGAATTGGCCCCGAAATAATATCTTGTAATGTTTGTGATTTGTGCTTTAATTAACCGTGTTTATTATGGGTTGAAAGGGTTTTAATCAAAGGCATTTGTTAAGGCTAGGTGATGGTTTGGTGTCTTCCTTCACTCACTACCTTTCTATAAGGAAAATTTGTGAAGGCACCTAGATAATCATTACCCGTAGCGCGTTGTGAAAGACTAATTTGGAGGACTTGTTGTTTATTCCTGTCACCAAGGCGATAAGAGCCTAAGAGACTTGGGTATTTAAGAGAGTTCGCTCCACCCTCTCTCTGGGGAATATGCAATGGGAAATCCATTTGACAGTTAGTCACACCATAACTCGTTGGCACGTACTTTAAGGTATAAAAAAGGTGCGCTCACTTGGTCGCTTGAACCCTTGAGTGGGAAGACCTAATTGTGGGCAATCCTTCGCCAGCGAGAGTCCTTGTCTATACTCCTACAAACCCACACGTAGACCGGAGTTGTATGACCTATAACAACTATTTCCTTGTGCTTGTGGACCATTCTCATTTGGATGCAGTTGAACTTATTGTCAGAAATGCGAACTTGTTGGGCCATTTAAACTGGGACGAGTTCGTATCCTATGACAATTGGGCGAAAAGCTTCTGAAATGGCGATGGGCCGCTCAGTAGAAATTATTGATTTGTGCTTGAATTATCTCTTTATGCTTGTATTTGTGGACCATCCTCATTTGGACGCAGTTTGACTTTTTGTCAGAAATGCGAACTTGTTGGGCCATTTAAACTGGGACAAGTTCGTATCCTATGACAATTGGGCCAAAAGTTTCTAAAATGTCGATGAGCCATCCTATGTTTGGGCCCCTTTATCATTTGAAGTTGTTTAACCATGTTATCGCAAATGTGTAGACCTGTTGGGCCTTTTCAACTGGGACAAGTTTTCACCTTGCAATGATAGGATGGACTACTTTAAAATGATAATGGGCCGATTTATATGCATCACACGTATCTCATGCATCTCATGCATACATGAACCATGTTAACCCCCTTTTGTCTTGAAAGCCATCATAGATACCCGTTAGTTAGGGAAGATGGCAGACGTGACAAAAGACCGAGCAGCCACCAAGAGTACTGACAGAAGAACTAACCCAACGGGATATGAAACTCATTCATACATGCATGCATACACGTAACGTATTTTGCATTCCTTTTTGTGTTTGTTTTCTTAGTATTCACAGGTTTCAATGGAGAAAAAAAGAAAGCGGCAAAGGCAAGCCAATCAGAAACAGCAACAGTACAGTTTCAGGAATGAATCATTATTAGTTTCAAGAATGAATCAGTATCAGTTTCAAGAATGAATCAGTGTCAGTTTCAGGAATGAATCAGTTTTAGTTTCAGGAATGAATCAGAATCAGTTTCGGGGAGGAATCCCTGGGTTGAGGCCCATATCAGTATGAGTTTCGGGAATTGATCTCAGAGGGCGAAGCCCATATTATCAGTAGTAGAAATGAAGAAATCCAGTGGAGTGAGTGAGTGAAAAAAAAAAGAGTGAGAGAGAAGTCTTTGATGGTTAGGCGTATGTCCGGTGATGACATTGTTTGCTGTAGGGAGAAATCTTAGAAATGATAAGTTCGAGATGTGCTCTTATTTGGTGTTCCGAATGGATTGATCTCGGCTAGAATCGCTAGCACTTGATTATGGGATCTCAGCAGTAGAAGCCTGAGTGGTTGGCAAGATGACTAGTTGAGAAGATGGTGGATCAGTGAATGACCGTTTGCCTGGATGTCCACCCTGGTTTACTTGTGCTACGATATATGATATGGTTGGAAACAAAGAACAAGTCTCTGTAATGAAAAGAAAAGAAAAACATAGACGCCTATAACCGATAAGCGTGAAGCTACCCATGGGCGAGTATTAGGACCACCATGAGGAGAAATGCTACCTGAAAGGGTAGGTGTGTCAAAGAAATAAAAAAAAAGAAAAAAGAGTGAAAAGAATAAAAAGGGAAGAAAGAGATGAAAGACAAAGAAGACCATATCATGTTGAGTATGCCGAAGTAATCACAGAAAATGATCAAGACATCTAGATTGGTTAGACCCACTGGTCCGATTCTCCGAAGCGAAATCATCAAGTTGGCTTACTTAATGACTAAGCTGCAAAAGAGCCTTAGCGCACACACACACACACACTAGGAGTCTAGTTCAGATCACCTATTCAAGCGATCGGAGTTGAGTATATCGAATACTTTGAAGGTTCTCAGGTTTCGACGTGAAGCATTCGTTAAGGAAAAAAACATGTCTAGCTATTAAGATTATATCGTGAGAGACAGTACAATATATTGAAAAAAATCATCACGTGATCAGTATTAGTCTTGTCGGGTGTGGCATTCTGGGGGCGAGGCCCACATCATTATCAGTATCAGCCTAGGCCGGGTGTAGCACTCTGGGGGTGAGGCCCACATCAGATCAGTTTTTGCCAGGTATGGAACTCCGGGTATGGAGACATCAGAACAGTTTTTCCATGTACGGCATGTGGACTATGTGGATTTTGTGGACTACTGTGGACTATCGTGAAGCGTTGTGGACTACCGTGGACTATCATGAAGTGTTGTGGACTATCGTGTAGTGTTATGGACTACCATGGATTATCGTGGACTATGTGGACTATGTTGATTCTGTGGACTACCGTCGACTATTGTGGACCATTGGGGAGTATTGTTGACTACCGTGCACTATTGTGGACTATCGTGGAGTATTGTGGACTACCGTGGATTATCGTGGACTACCGTGGACTATTGTGGACTACCGCGACGTCCTAGGTACGAGGTTTAGCATGCCAGGAATGGCACATCATCAAATTCAGTTAAGAGCAACAGTCAAACCAGGGGATAGCTGGCGTGCCAGGTAAGTGAAAATACATTGCACGTACTTTGATAGAATTGTCATTATCACACACTGTACAAGTCCCATCAAAGTGGGTGCGACTGTAGGCACTGCATTTTTGCATATAAGTCCCTATGATGAGTCTCATTTGGAGACACTACCTTTTAAGTCGAGGAAGTCGCGGGAAACGGACGTCGGAAGCGAATCAGTATTTTGTTAGATTTTATTCGCTTGTTTAGCTTCGGGATCACTTGTTGGACCTCCGTTTTAAAGCATCTTTAGCCCAAAAACCCCGCAAACCACTTAACTTTAGCCCAAAAACCCCGCAAATTATTTAACCTTGGCCGAAAACCCTTGAAATACAAAACCAAGCCCATCTCACCCAAGCCCAATCCAAAACTAATTAAAACATGTCACAAATTAAAATTAAATTAAAAACTAATTAAATTGAAATTGAAATTAAATAAATTAAATCAAATTAAAATTAAATTAAATTAAATTAAAATCTAATTAAATTAAATTCCTCGTTTAAATAAATAGCTCACCAAATTTAGAGAAATTCCCCACCAAAATCAAACAAATTTATTTCCCTTAATAAACTTAATTGGATACATCCCTTTTGCATGATTTATTCCCATACTTAGAAACCCTAGCAAGCATATCCCTAACCCTAGGATCCCATTATAAAAGATGACATAAACCAACCCTATTCCTTTAGACGATTCACGGCAATACAGAGAACAAAAAAAAACCCTAAACACTCATCAGCTATCTCTCTCGCCTCTCTCAACAAACAAACCTAAAACTCTCGGCAAACCCTAACCAGCCACTTCCCTGCTCTCTTCACGCATAAACCCTGAACAAAAACAGATAAGTCATACACTCACGACACCAAAAGGAAAACCATAGACAACCATCTCTCTCTCTTTCTCTCCATCATCCACCATAAGCCACAAACCCTAATAAACTCTTATCTCTCTCGACCCTTCACTCAGCCTGCGCGCCACAAGTCCCTCTGATCACTTTCAACAAAACAAAAGGCACCCCACGTAGAATAATAAACCCTGAGCACATGAGCCATTAACAAAAAGACAAACCCTAGGCACATCCCTCGGCTGGGTTCTCTACGCACGCTACAACCCTCATAAACTCGCACCAGCCCCCTCAAACACTTCACGCTAAGCCACCACACACTCAGCCTCACGTCCCTTACACAAAGTAAAATGCCCCTTTCACCGAACCCTCACGCACTAGCCACTCACACAAACAAACAAAAAACACTCGGCAGCCTCTCCCCTCGGCAATCACAAGAACTTACAACTCACGCCTCTCTCTCATTAAACCAGCAAACAAATACACTCTAAAAACACACACATAAGCCGAACACACCGACTGCCCTTCAAACAGCCACGTTAACTTCCATTCACGCACACACACACTGAACACCTACAGCTCTTAAAACACACCGACTGTCCTTCAAAGCTACATACCCATCCTCTTCACGCATAGCCATTGCACCAACATCCCAAAAATAGTAACCAAAACCGAGACAAAAATTACAGTCCAAACAGTGAGAAAACAGCATAAAAAAGTCCCAAAAACCGCATAAAACAGTCCATAATTACCCCAAAATAGTGACCAGAAAATACAGTGAAAATAGCGGCGAAACAGAGTGAAAACAGCAGCCTGAACAGCGAAATAGCGAAGGAAAACGTTGAACTAGTGAACCAGAGGAGTTGCGGAGCATCAACCCTTCCGACGACCTTGTACGGTACTTCCGAGAGACAATTTAAAAGGTTAGACCTGAGGGCACTTTTCTCATCTATTTTCATTCGTATTTTAATTATTTATTGATTTTTATTCTCATGAGTATTGTGGAATGATGTGTGTATGGCCCTTGAATAAATGGAAAATGTGCGCCTCTTGTGGTATATAGGATGGAAACCCAGACATAATTCCGTAGCTGAATCCAGATGGACGGTAGTGCGGTCTGTACTTGGGATACAACTCCACGTACCACTTGAGCAAACGGCACATATTCTGATTTATTTTGTCTTGTTTGTTTATTATCCGTTATTTAATTTCTGCATGTTATTTGTTTGTGTAATTATGAGATAAAGCGCATGGGCTTAATAAGTTGGATTAAAGGTCCTCAATGTCGAGGGGTTAAAATCCTTTACCACGATGCTTTGTCGTGCCGGATGATGTATATTCGGTTGAATGTAAGATATGTTCAATCGGGTATACAAAGTTCGATATTGTTGTATTTATTTTTTATATGCATTATGTTATTAGCGAATGGGCTTAGTAAGTTGGATTAAAGGTCCTCCATGTCGAGGGGTTAAAATCCTTTACACGATGTTTTGCCGCGCCGGATGAAGTATATTCGGTTGAATGTAAGATGTGCTCAAACGGGTATACAAAGTCTGATATTGTTGTCTTTATTTTTTATATGCATTATGTTATTAGCGCATGGGCTTAGTAAGTTGGATTAAAGGTCCTCCATGTCGAGGGGTTAAAACCCTTTACCAAGATGTTTTGCCGCGCCGTATAATGTATATTCGGTTGAATGTAAGACGTGTCCAGTCGGGGATACGAAGTCCAATATTGTTGTCTTTACTTTTATATGCATTATGATGTGATGCGCATGGGCTTAGTAAGTTGGATTAAAGGTCCTCTATTTGGAGGGATAAAAAGCCTACGGTCTACCTTTACCACGATACTTCGCCACGCCTTTTATTTCATTATTTGCTTTTCTTTGTATGTCATCTTCTTGCATAATCATGCATTATGTTGCATCGCGCATGGGCAAATCAATTTGGATTAAAGGTCCTCCACTTTGAGGGATAGAAAGCCTATGGGCTACCTTTGCCACAACGTTTTGCCGCGCCGGACAAAGTGCATTCGATTGAATGTGAGATACATTCAATCGGACACTTGAAGTCCTATATAGATGTGGGCATATGTCGCATCCTTTTTCGTTCACTTCCATTATTTATCTTTCAAATCGCATCATGGCACATTTATTTTGATGTACAATTGCCTCTTTGGTTATTTCTATGCATTATATACTTAATTGTTTCTCTTTATTACGTATGATTGTGCAACTGCCATTTGTTTGCATTTCCGTGTCCATGAATGTAATGTGCTTATGACATTATATGCTTGCCGTATTTCAATTTATCTTTATGCATGCAAATTCGGACATAGATTATATGCAAATAGGTTGTATACAAATTTGGACATAGATTGTATGCAAATTTGGACAGAGATTATATGCAAATAGGTTGTATGCAAATTTAGACAAAGATTATGTGCAAATAGGTTGTATGAAAATATGAAAATGTGTTACATGTGAACTTAGATGAAATTTTGATTTAAGCGTGCGAACTTAGAAATAGAATACCCTTAGGAATATATGTTGCTAGACTCGATTAAATTATTGCACAAATCATTTTATTACAAGTGGCATAAGTAAGGGACCATTCCGAACCCAACGGTTTGAGGTCTTCCCTTGCGAGGGGTGAGTGCGGCCTTAAATCATTTTTCCGGTTCACACCGGGTGGCGACTCCTTTATTCTCTGGTTTAGTACCCCGCGGGCTACTCCGTACTCGCAACCGGGCCGTGAGCCCTGAACAGCAAGCGTCGCCCAGTTTCTGTGTCCCACAACCGCGTACCACGTTCTCACCGATTTATAAAGATTCACTTGGATACAATCAAAGATCCCTGGATATGTTGGCTTCTAGCAAAGCACCGTGCCTACCCAATTCTCCAGAAATATTCAACGAAGAATATATAATCTGTATCAGGCGTAGTATATAATATATTACGTATTACGATCCAGTATCAGATGTCACATGCTAGGCCTAGGGCTGGAATTGTGTCTGCCATGTTGGATAATATGACCCATAGCGTCACTATTTGTACAGATCATAGTGTTTTTGTACAAATTAACTATGTGACAAGGAAATTGCGCTCTCATCATTTGTGATTAGATCACCTTAGATATATAAATGAAGAGAGGTCCATATGATTAGTTC
This sequence comes from Zanthoxylum bungeanum, assembly GCA_019454045.1. NCBI lineage: Eukaryota > Viridiplantae > Streptophyta > Magnoliopsida > Sapindales > Rutaceae > Zanthoxylum > Zanthoxylum bungeanum. The sequence continues at coordinate 20,400 of SKCR01034179.1, read as the reverse complement.
CTGGATTGAGATGATATGAGACAGTATCAGTCCACAAAGGATTAATCATTAAATATCCCTAGTCGTAGTATTATCGAGACTGGACATCGATAATGCGGAATAGGGTAGTATTGCACTTGTGCGCGTTGTGAGGGCACAACAACATAGTTCTCATATATTTGGGTATTGGATACTTATGCAAGTACGATAGGAGGTTGTGTTTCACCGATGGTACGGGAAACAGCTTCGTTCTGGATAGACCCTTCGGAATCCCATTGGTATTATGACTATGTGTCTATGGGAGTCTGACATCAGGGTAGGTGTGTATGGTCTTAACCTGAGACTTGCACCGGTAATGCTTACGACAATCAATATACTTTAGTTGAGGTCGTCTAGGACTCTAACCGGTTCTGTGTACGCCAATGCTGGGTATATTGAGAATCGTAGAGTATTGGGTGTGATGTCAAGACGGAAGTATCACTCCAGTCATAATGGAGATGATGTCACGCATGATACGGAATTAGTGCTCTTAAGTGCTGGCCGGCCATCGGGATATTATGACAAGGTCATGTATATCCGATTATAGAGACTAGTTACCAGACATCCGATATGTGCTTCAGACGGGGCAGACACTTATCCAGCCCCAGCCCTGGCACGTGACTATCCGATACTGGGCCGATATACATAATACTTGGTATACTACGCTTGATATAGATCTTAAATATTCTTAGATGAATATGACCGGAGAATTGGGTAGACTTCGTGCTTTACTAGAAGCCGATCTTGTCTCGTAAATCGGTAGAACGTAGTACTTGGTACGTACGTGATTCGGATACTCCAACGACCGTATTTACTGCCGAATTATCCGGGGATCTCATGGGTCGCTTCCCGATAATGCACCGATGATGCATAACTCACACTCATTAATAATCTGGGATTATATAGAAGAAAGAGAAAATTAATCTAGGATTAAATACAGAGATATTTTATCTGGGATAAAATATCGTCTAAATAGAGAGAATGATTATTTGGAATTAATCGATAAATTAATATATTCGATATATTAAACGAAATTAGATTTCGACGCGGAATTAAAATTAGATTTTAATTCGGGCGAACGAATTAATTTAGAATTAATTCGTTAGCGACGTAAATAGTGAATTCGCTAGGCGTAATCATTTAATTACGACCTGACGGAAAATTCGCTAATTGAGAATTAGTGAACCCAAGCCCGAGTGTGATTGCGAGCGCATTCGTATTTCGAATTCGAGTGCGGCAATGCAAGTCACATCAAGCGTCAAATCATTCGTCACATCAAGCGTCAAATCAAAAGTCACTTTGAGTGAGGTGATTGATTGATTGATGTGATTGATTGATTGAGTGATTGACACACATCAAGTCACTTTAATAAAGTGACATTGAATAGTAGATCGAAGTAGATGAAATATTGTTAGTTGGTGAGACTTTTACCATTTTAATTATTTAATGAATTATTTGGTAATTGTTTAATGTATTTTCTTGGAAAATATATAAAGGTTTTTGGAAAATCTTTTGAAACCAATTTACACATTTTCTCTCCATCTCTCCTTCTCTCTTTCTCACGCCCAAGGGGCTGTTTTTCTCTCTTCTTCTTCACAGCTCACTGCCGTGAGCTTCAAGGGAAGCATGAGTGTGTTTTTGATGCAAAACGCAAGTGCTAGCACACTTACGAGACTTGCGAAGGTGTTAGGGAGGTTCACCCATGAGGCGGGATTCGTTCGACGAAGCTTGGAGCTTGACGAAGGACCATATTCACGCCCAAAACAGTGAGCAAATTCAGTGCAGTTCACGCCATTGGCAGTGGGGTTTTTCAAGTTTTGTTGCTTGCCGCGTCTCTCAACAGATCGATGTGAGTATTCCGCTACCTCCGTTGATGTATTCACACATGTATTTCATTGCTTGTTTGATCTTGGGACCTAGATAAAACCTAACAATGGCATCAAGAGCTATAGGTTCAAGCATGAAATTTTTAGGGCTTAAAATTGGGTAAATTGATTTTGAGCATGATTTGGTTAAATTGTTTGATTGAGCATGTTTAAATGATGTTTAATTTAAGATTGATTGGATCAATTTGTTGAAATTGTGATTGGATCGAATTTCCCCCAAATATATGTGTTGGCCGAATATGTAAAGAATTTTAGAAATTTGGAATTTTGATTTTGATTCATTGGATGAATTAGAATGATGTTGGATAATGTTAATTTGAAATTAATTGGATTAATTTTTGAATTGAACAAAAATCCCCAAATTCCTTCATGTTGGCCGAATGTGTATAAGCCCTATTAGTCTTGGAATTTTGATTTTTTGGACATTGGATGTGTATGAAATCATTCGGGATATTAATTCGATGTCGATTGTGAAATTAATTGGATTCAATTCAAATCGGATAAAAATCCCTATCTTGGCCGAGACCTTAGAAGCATGTAATGGGTTTGATTTTCTCATTTATGTGTTGGACATGTGATGATGATAATGAACATGATTAATTGGACCAATTTGATGTTTTAGAAATATTGATTTGGGTGATTAATCATGTAATGCACTTTAGGTAATTAAATTGCGAAATTGGATTTTTGTAATTTAATGAATTAGGCCTTCAAATTGGATTTGGGCTTATTAAGTTGTAATTGGGCTTATTGGGGTTGATTTTATCAAGATGGGTTTAGGCCAAATGGATTGGATCCAATTGGGCCCAAAACCACTACCATAAAGCCCAAATGCAACTTATAAACCTTTAAAGTTTAATTGGGCCTAATGGGCCTAAATTGATTTCTGGGCTTATGGGGTTACTGTAAGAGTTCAATTCAAGGTCCCAAGATCCACAAATCATGCATAAAAACCGCATATAAACACATCAAAGGAGGTGCGGAATAAACTCACATTGAATTTCGGTTTTGATGAATGAAGAACAAGGTGCGATTTTAAGCTCCCTCCAAGCTCGGCAATAACTTTCCTTGACAGTGGGCTGTGCGGTTTGGACTGGTTTGGCTTCCTCCATGTTCGGCCATTGAAGACCACCATTGAAGCTCCAAGCTTCAAGCTTTCCAAGCTCATGAAGACACTTCCCTATCACCTATGTATGCCTCAAGGTGTGCTAGCACTTATCATCTTCCATTTTGCTTCTCAATAATTCGGTGAACCAGAAAAATTTGAAGAAGAAATCGGCTTGAAGCCGTGAGATGAGAGGAGAGAAAAGAGAGGGAAGAGAGAAACCGTACATGTTTGCATGTGAGAGAGAGAGGACCGAAAAGTGTGTGTAAAAGGAATAGAAAAAATAATATATATTTATTCATTTATTTTCCAAAAATAAATAAAACATATATATATATACCAAACCTTTTCATATTCCAACACTTTTACTTTTAACTTTAAGTCATATCACATCATTTTTCACATCACATCTATTCACTTTAATAAAGTGACATATTGTCAAGTCACATCACTCAAAGTGACAATTGATTTGACGATTGACGCGACTAGCGATTTGACGCTTGATGTGACTCGCGTGCCGCGCTCGAATTCGAAATGCGAATGCGCTCGCAATCACTCTCGGGCTCGGGTTCGCTAATTCCAAATTAACGAATTTTCCGTCGCGTTGTAATTAAGTGATTACGCCTAGCGAATTCACTATTCACGTCGCTAACGAATTAATTCTAAATTAATTCGTTCGCCCAATTAAAATCTAATTTTAATTCCGCGTCAAAATCCTATTTCGATTAATATATCGAATATATTAATTTTATCGATTAATTCCAAATTAATCGTTCCTCTCTTTAATTAATATTTTATCCAGATAAAATATCTCCGCAATTAATCCCAGATTAATTTTCTCTTCATCGAATTAATCCCAGATTAATTTTATCTCTCTTCTAATTAATCCCAGATTAATCAAAGTGGAGTCATACATCATCGGTGAATCTTCAGGAAGCGACCCATGAGATCTCGGATATGTTGGCAGTAAATACGATCGTCGGACTGTCCGAACACGTAAGTACCTCGTACTACGTTTATATCGATTTACAAGACAGGTTGGCTTCTAGCAAAGCGCCATGCCTACCCAATTCTCCAGAAATATCTTACAGAAATTATTAGATCTGTATCAAGCGTAGTATACCGTAGTATTGTGTATATTGGCCCAGTATGGATAATCACGTGCTAGGCTGGGGCTGGATAAGTGATGCCCCGTCCGAAGCACATGTCGGATGTCTGGTAACATAGTCTCTATAATCAGATATACATGACCGGGTCACAATCCCGATTGGTGCGCAACACTCAAGAGCACTAGTACCGTATCTCCTGTGACATCAACTCCAATATGACTGAAGTGATACTTCCGTCTTGACATCAACCCAATATGTTGGATAATATGACCCATAGCGTCACTATTTGCACAGATCATTGTGTTGTTGTAGCAAATTAACTATGTAATAAGGAAATTGCACTCTCATCGTTTGTGATTAGATCACCATAGATATATAAATGAAGAGAGGTCCCTATGATTAGTTCCTGGACTGAGAATGATATGAGACAGTATCAGTCCCCAAAGGTTTAATCATTAAATATCCCTAGTCGTAGTATTATCGAGACTGGACATCGATAATGCGGAATAGACTAGTATTGCACTTGTGCGCGTTGTGAGGGCACAACGGCATAGTTCTCATATATATAAGTATTGGATACTTGTGCAAGTGCGATAGGAGGTCGTGTTTCAACGATGGTACGGGAAACAGCTTCGCTCTGGATAGACCCTTCGGAATCCCATTGGTATTATGACTAGGTGTCTATGGGAGGCCGAAATCAAGGTAGGTGTGTATAGTCTTAACCTGAGACTTACATCGCTAATACTTACGACAATCGGTAAACTTTGGTTTTGGTGGTGGTGGGGGATCTTAACTGGTTCTGTATTCACCTCTTCTGGGTTTATCAGAGAATCGTAGTGTATTGGATGTGATGTCAAGACGGAAGTGTCACTCCAGTCATAATGGAGATGATGTCACGCAGGATACGGTATTAGTGCTCTTAAAGTGATGCGCATCCAATCGTGATATTATGGCCAGGTCATGAATATCCGATTATAGAGACTAGTTACCAGACATCCGATATGTGTTTCGGACGGGGCAGACACTTATCCAGCCCCAGCCCTAGCACGTGATTATCCGATACTGGGCCGATACGCACAATACAATTGTATACTACGCTTGATACAGATCTAGATATTCTTTGATGAATATGTCCGGAGAACTTGGGAAGACTTGGTGCTTTGCTAGGAGTCGACCTTGTCTCGTAAATCGGTAGAACGTAGTACTTGGTACGTACGTGATTCGGGCACTCCGACGACCGTATTTACTGCCAACTTATCCGGGGATCTCATGGGTCGCTTCCCGATAATCCACCGATGACGCACAACTTGCACTCTTGAATAATCTGGGATTATAATAGAAGAGAGAGAAAATTAATCTAGGATTAATAACGGAGATGTTTTATCCGGGATAAAATATCGTCTAAAGAGAGAGAACGATTAATTCGGAATTAATCGATGTATTAATATATTCGATATATTAGACGAAATTGGATTTCGACGCGGAATTAAAATTAGATTTTAATTCGGGCAAACGAGTTAATTGAGAATTAATTCGTTAGCGACGTAAATAATAATTTCGCCGGGCGCGATTATTTATTTAAATTCGATTGAATTAACGTCGCGACGTAAGCTCGGTATTTCGGAAATATCGAACCCGAACGCGTGAGTGCACGTGGGCCCACTTTCATTTGGAAACGTGTGGGGCCCACATGACACATGTCATTCTAATGCTTTGCATGTAGATTGTGTACATTGTACTCAATGTCATTGCATGTAGATTGTGTACAATGCACTCAATGTTATTGCATGGAAATTGAGTTGTTTATACTCTAAGCCATTGCATGTTATGTGTCATAATTTTATTATTAATTTAATAAATTATGGCATAAATATAAATTGATTTTTGGTAAATCATTTGACAACTTAAACACATTTTTCTCTCTCAAATTTCTCTCTTCTCCTCACGAAATCTACAAAGTGTGGACTGTTTTTGGAAGCCAAAAACCGTGAGCTAAAGGGAAGCAAGAGTGGTTTCTCATGGTGAGAAATCAAGTGCTAGCACACTTACAAGTCTTGCGAAGGTGGTAGGAGGAGGTTCGACCATGAGACGGGATCCATCCGACGAAGCTAGGAGCTCCGTTTCTTCACTAACTTTCTGTTTTTGTAGGCAGTGGACTGCATGCAGTAGGCTTACATGGCAGTGCGTTTTTGGGCTTGAATCGTCTCCAAATCGACTCTACCGATCAATGTGAGTATTCCGCTACCTCCGTTGATGTGTTCACACATAATTTCATGTCTTGATTTGATCTTGGGACCTTAGAATTTCACCACATGGCATCATGAGCTAATGTTGCAAGCATGAAATTTGTAGGGTTTAAAATTTGGGTAAATGTGATTTGAGCATGATTTGAATAAATTGCTTGTTTGAGTATGCTTATAACATGTTTAAATTCATTTTGGTTGGACCAATTTGTTGAAAATTGATTTGGAATAATTTTCCCCAAAAATATCATGTTGGCCGAATGTATAATGAATTTGGTCTTGGAATTTTTTCATTTTAATTCATTGGATGAGTTATAATGATAAATGATGATGTTAATTTGAATCGAATTGGATTAGATTTTGAATTGAACATAAACCCTAAAACTATGTTGGCCGAATGTGATATGCCCTTGAATGTCTTGGTATGTTTTGATTTTATGAATTGGATGTGTATGAAATCATTCGGGAATTAATACGTTGTCGATTGTGTATTAATCGGATTGAATTCAAATCGGACAAAATAACTCCTTGGCCGAGACTTAGAAGCATGTAAATGGGTTTGATTTTTCATTATGTGTGTTTGACATGTGATAATGAATTGAATATGATTAATAAGACTAATTTGGTGTTTTAAAATATTGATTTAGTCGATTAATCATGTAATGCACTTTAGGTAATTAAATTGCGTAATTGGATTAGTGTAATTTAATTATTTAGGCTTAAATTGGATTTGGGCTTGAATTGTTGTATTTGGGGCTATTGGGCTTGATTTATCAAGTTTGGTTTAGGCCAAGTGGATTGGATCCAATTGGGCCCAAAACCTTAACCATAAAGCCCAATTGCGACTAATGAACCTTTAATGTTCAATTGGGCCTAATGGGCCAAGATTGATTTATGGGCTTATGGGGTAAATCCCGGATTGGACTTTGGTTATCGGTTTGACCCGAGTTGACCAAAAGTCCACGCCTTAAGAAATCAATCAAAAGCCCATTGGACTTTAATTGAATTGACGTTGGACGTTAATCGGTCTTTGAGACGCGTTACGATTAGATTTGGAATTTAAATCGTAAAAGGTTTATTAAATAAAAGTGTAATATTTAATTTTGAATTGAATAGTGAATTAGTATTAAATACATGTTAAATTAGATTTAATGATGTAGTTTAATTTAATTCATGAATTCGTACTTTGAGTACTTATTCGCAAAAACGAGTTTGACTCAAACAAAATCAAATCGTTGTTTGAACATTGGATGATCACTTAATTATCAGATTAATTAATTTGATTAGATTGATTGATAGCATGCTTATGTGTGTGAATACGTGGTTGTGTTGAATGAATAATGTATATCGGATGGATATTAGTCGGGTGGGCAATTTTAGAAATTGTGTAATAAATTCGATTTATTAAATTGGACCTGCGTGTCCAGCCTTATCACCTTCTTTCTCTTTGTATTCTCTTCTCACCTATTCCCCTCTATATATATGAGGTTTCTTTAGAAGTGTAGTGTAACGGGTAGAAGTAGTACAAGTGCTAGCTTGAGTGAGAAAGGGAGAGATTGATCTAGGATCAATGTGTTAAGTATCCATCCGCATATCATTATTATTTTATTTCATACTCGCTTTATTATGTATTTAGAATGCATGTTTAAGGGTGTATGATGATGAGACCTTAACAAAGATAATTAAATTGGTAGCCAATTTGCACGCGAAAAACCTCATTAAATATCAGCGTTTTCCTTCCATTGAGTGATTCTTACTCAAGATCCGAGATTGGCAGGGGTTGTTGGCCAAAGTCAAGCCCTTGTCCATCAAGATGTGTTTTAATCACGAGGCTTTGTTCTATATCGGTGTCGTGTCCAAGTTGTGGTTTGTTGGCCAAAGTCAAGACCACTTCTTGTCCATTGACATTGATTACGAAGCCTCCATGGTCAATGGGTCCGCGCTTGACTGGATCATCAGGTTTGTTGTGCCAAAGCCAAGGCCTAGTTGATTCAGAGGAAAAAGGTTAGGGTATATATATTGGATATATAGGCATATATAAGATATATGTTTAGGACTTGGATGTCCACCTAACCGGATCTAGGAATTGGATGAGATCCAATTGATCTTAGAGATCTACCTAGTTAATTATCATACAATTTGTTGGCCAAAGTCAGATTGTGTGTATTTAACGGGATCCTAGCCCACTAGGAAACACGGTTTCCCGAGTACTCCACAGAGGGTTAGAGGCTCGACGAAAAATAGTGGGAGGCAAGTATTGAATTTGCAACATTCGTTCGAATACTCGCTAAACACGCTCATTTATATTTTACTCGTCATATTAATCAAAAGTATTAGTCGGACTAATATTTTATGTTGTTTAAAAAAATATATATAGTTGGACTATATACAAACTCATTCAATATATAGTTGATTTTGTAATTGGATTATAGTAATCAATATAATTGAATTAAATGATAGTTGATTTTATAATGGGATTATAGTAATCATATTAAAATTATAGTTGATTAAATAATTGGATTATTGTAATCATTATAATAAATAGTACCTTATTAAAAATTGATTAAATAGTTGGACTATTGAAATCAAGAAGAATTGAAAGGTTGAATATTTAAAATATATAATCCTTTGATTAAATGTTTTAAATGATTTAATTTTCAATTGGGAATTAATAATAGGTTAATTTATTTGATAAAATAACTTATTATTACTAAGCCCATAATTAAGCAAATAGTAGAGCATAAAGTCTTTGGAAGATTTATGTGATGATGACTTTAGTGCTTAATTGATATACTTATAATAAATCTATCTTTAGATTTAAAAGTATTAAAATTGCAATTAATAATTCTTGGAGAATTAATTGACTATTCTAGTGGAGAAAAGTCAAAATTTGCAATTGGGCATGTAGCACAAGGTGCACATCATTTCGATATTCTAAAACCCAAGGCTTGCCCAAAGGTTTGTGAAATATTGAAAAGGTAATTGACATATCCCAAAGTGACTACCAGTAGGATATGGAAGACACGAAGGAATTAAAGAAAGGGCGAGGCTCTAACTTTAAAATATTTGTCAAAGTTATGTTCACTACTAGTATTAAAATTGGATTTTAAATACTTAGTGTGGTACATAAAATATATGTATTGACGTTCAGAATCCGCTGTGAGCTGGATACTGGCTTCAAGCCGAGATTTCTCTGCGAATCGGAAACGGGACGAAAGTCGCGCTGTTTCGACCGTAGATACCTAAGTTTAGAAACTACCCTTTGGGTATGTATTTAAATTAGGAACTGTCATAATGTAACTAGTTTATCTAGAGTCATTATCTCTATATCAGTGTTTAATCCATTGCGGATAAAACCTTTATTCTAGAACACTAAAGTGTTTTCATATATATAAAGATGATACTGAGATAAATAACAGAATTTATATTTTGAATATAAATAAAATCTCAAACATATAAAATGACAAATAAATAGCTCAAATTGATTTGATCAATGGAGACTTATTTGTGGCATTGTTGTCTGGGACACAATTAAACAAGACTCGTATATCCACACTTTTGAAGAGTGGGTACTAGGACTGATTTGACTATTCAAATAAGGTCTACGAATCTAGTTTATTAAACAAGACTCGTATATCCACACTTTTGAAGAGTGGGTACTAGGACTGATTTGACTATTCAAATAAGGTCTACGAATCTAGTTTATTAAACAAGACTTGTATATCCACACTTTTGAAGAGTGGGTACTAGGACTGATTTGACTATTCAAATAAGGTCTGCGAATCTTGTTTTTAGGTTAAAAACTAAAATACTATTTACTTGGTAATAGTAAAAGGGCCACCGATCTGTTAGCCCTATTCATGGTGAAGTAAGTGGGCCCATATCTAGCTAGGCTAGATGTGAACATGAATATTTCGTGACCTTAACGGATGTGACATCACGTTGTGGTTATGTGTTTCTTTTGAAGAACACAGATCGGAAACTTTAGAGTTTCGACACGAAGTAGACAAACAGATCGGCTATAGTATTATTCCGCCACGGTGAAACCGTAATGGAAAATACTTGAGCAGTAAGTTTCATATGTAAATGAAAGAGTACGGTATTCTTTCGTATGAGGACTCCTCCCAGACACGTTAGTTAACGACGTGTGTCCGAACCAAAAACCGAATTTTGTTGGACATAATAAGGTTTATCACGAGTCGCTCTGAGCTACTATTTCCTTCAACAGGATATGTATTAACAGTGCAAAACTTATTTAGAATAAGGTTCCATATAAATCTGTTTGACAGATATCATATAGGATATGAAAAGGGAAGAAACGAGGTTTCTCATTCCTGATAATTTGGGTATGCGAGGCATAGCGTTTGGATGATACCAAACTAAGGACCCAAATTGGATAAGTGCCAATATAAGTTATCCTAAGGGAAACCTTAAATATAGTACTTGTAAATCCCACATGAGAACAATGTAATTGTTGCTCACCATGCGGTTTTCCTGAGAGGAATACCGATATGCAGTGGTCAGTGGGAGGATAGTGATACTGATGAAAATCGATGAAAATCGGAGTAATACTGATCAAGGCACGAAGTCCTTAATGGAACACAAACAGTTCATCTATGATGAATCTATACCATTAATCTTCAAATACACAAGAAACTAGTAGATCGGATAGAGTCAGAAAACAACCTAGGGTATGGGTTTCTGATCTCACCCCATAAAGATGTCAATCTTATGGTGGTGTACCATCTGACTACGTTTAGAGGAAGTGATACGAGGTATCGACTCCATGTTATGGCAAAGTGCCATGAGTCCGAAATGGATTCCATGTATAACAACTATGTTTGGATACTAGTTGTTGTACCACAAGGCGTTGAGCCTATGGTACATTAAACGTCTTCAAGGAAGACATACATGGAAGGCAACATACCAACGTGCAAACCTGAGGTTTTGACGGAAAGGTAGCGTTATCAACATTATGTTAATAACGGTTCAACTTTTTTACCTGTTGCCATGATAAATCCATTTTGAAGATGCTTGTTGATAACTGTATATTTCATTTATGAAATATGTCAGTTACAGATCAAAATCGCTTTCCTGAAAAGGAAACCTTTTGGAGGATATTTACAACATCCTGACGATTTTTATAACCGACAAACTAGGTTTGCGGGTTATTCGATCCATGTTTGGATTGATGCAAGCATAAGGTTCTTGGAACTGTTATTTTGAAATAATCATAATGATTTATGATTTGATTCAAAGCTAAATAATTCTTGTGTATATAAGGAGGTTAGTGGGAGAGCGCACTGACAGTGAAATTCCCATAAAGCAATTGGTGAAAGCTTGGCTTTCATAGATATTCTTTCAATAGAAATTCTCCGTAGAATTCTGGGGAGTAACAACCTTTATTCAGGGAATAAAGATCTACTGGGATAGATTTGGAGTTGTTAACACTCTCTGGGAAATTGTACATTTAAAATGTACTTGTATTGGTGTCTCATACGCTTCGAGCATATGGAGTCACAATCGGGTCAATCCAAGTGACAGTCACTGGATTGAAGATTAAAGAACATCTGTTAGTATCTGAGAGAACTAAAGATGTTGTCTTAAACTATGGAGATGGAGAACTTGAAGTGACTGGGATCACTGCTGCAAGTTTCCAAACCGGTAAATACTGCGGTACTATAAAGTTTGAATAACCGGGACAGTGAGCTGGAAATCTTCCAAGCAAGATAACTGTTGCCGAATAAACAACAAATGCGGATCATTTGCTGCAGCTGAGGCAGCAATAGAAGCCATTTGGATCAAGAATAAATCTAATTAAGATTAGATATAGTTCTGTTAGCAGCTGAGCTAGGCGTCAGCATAGGCTAAGGAATTAAAGGTCTCATCGACGATCCAGATATATACTTCTGTATCATCTGATTCGTTCGGATCATACATCGTGGCGATGTGATGATCGTGTAAATCGCGTCAGACGATAATTAAGCAAATCCGCTGACGAAAACCTTTCCTCAGCAATTTGAGCGAATTGTACATAGTTCGAGTGTAGGACACTTGAGTGACTCGCTACGTGCCAAGTGGGAGATTGTTGGATAATATGACCCATAGCGTCACTATTTGCACAGATCATTGTGTTGTTGTAGCAAATTAACTATGTAATAAGGAAATTGCACTCTCATCGTTTGTGATTAGATCACCATAGATATATAAATGAAGAGAGGTCCCTATGATTAGTTCCTGGACTGAGAATGATATGAGACAGTATCAGTCCCCAAAGGTTTAATCATTAAATATCCCTAGTCGTAGTATTATCGAGACTGGACATCGATAATGCGGAATAGACTAGTATTGCACTTGTGCGCGTTGTGAGGGCACAACGGCATAGTTCTCATATATATAAGTATTGGATACTTGTGCAAGTGCGATAGGAGGTCGTGTTTCAACGATGGTACGGGAAACAGCTTCGCTCTGGATAGACCCTTCGGAATCCCATTGGTATTATGACTAGGTGTCTATGGGAGGCCGAAATCAAGGTAGGTGTGTATAGTCTTAACCTGAGACTTACATCGCTAATACTTACGACAATCGGTAAACTTTGGTTTTGGTGGTGGGGGATCTTAACTGGTTCTGTATTCACCTCTTCTGGGTTTATCAGAGAATCGTAGTGTATTGGATGTGATGTCAAGACGGAAGTGTCACTCCAGTCATAATGGAGATGATGTCACGCAGGATACGGTATTAGTGCTCTTAAAGTGATGCGCATCCAATCGTGATATTATGGCCAGGTCATGAATATCCGATTATAGAGACTAGTTACCAGACATCCGATATGTGTTTCGGACGGGGCAGACACTTATCCAGCCCCAGCCCTAGCACGTGATTATCCGATACTGGGCCGATACGCACAATACAATTGTATACTACGCTTGATACAGATCTAGATATTCTTTGATGAATATGTCCGGAGAACTTGGGAAGACTTGGTGCTTTGCTAGGAGTCGACCTTGTCTCGTAAAATAGTAGAACGTAGTACTTGGTACGTACGTGATTCGGGCACTCCGACGACCGTATTTACTGCCAACTTATCCGGGGATCTCATGGGTCGCTTCCCGATAATCCACCGATGACGCACAACTTGCACTCTTGAATATCTGGGATCTGGGATTATAATAGAAGAGAGAGAAAATTAATCTAGGATTAATAACGGAGATGTTTTATCCGGGATAAAATATCGTCTAAAGAGAGAGAACGATTAATTCGGAATTAATCGATGTATTAATATATTCGATATATTAGACGAAATTGGATTTCGACGCGGAATTAAAATTAGATTTTAATTCGGGCAAACGAGTTAATTGAGAATTAATTCGTTAGCGACGTAAATAATAATTTCGCCGGGGCGTTGATATTATTTAAATTCGATTGAATTAACGTCGCGACGTAAGCTCGGTATTTCGGAAATATCGAACCCGAACGCGTGAGTGCACGTGGGCCCACTTTCATTTGGAAACGTGTGGGGCCCACATGACACATGTCATTCTAATGCTTTGCATGTAGATTGTGTACATTGTACTCAATGTCATTGCATGTAGAGTGTACAATGCACTCAATGTTATTGCATGGAAATTGAGTGTTATACTCTAAGCCATTGCATGTTATGTGTCATAATTTTATTATTAATTTAATAAATTATGGCATAAATATAAATTGATTTTTGGTAAATCATTTGACAACTTAATACACATTTTTCTCTCTCAAATTTCTCTCTTCTCCTCACGAAATCTACAAAGTGTGGACTGTTTTTGGAAGCCAAAAACCGTGAGCTAAAGGGAAGCAAGAGTGGTTTCTCATGGTGAGAAATCAAGTGCTAGCACACTTACAAGTCTTGCGAAGGTGGTAGGGAGGTTCGACCATGAGACGGGATCCATCCGACGAAGCTAGGAGCTCCGTTTCTTCACTTAATTTTCTGTTTTTGTAGGCAGTGGACTGCATGCAGTAGGCTTACATGGCAGTGCGTTTTTGGGCTTGAATCGTCTCCAAATCGACTCTACCGATCAATGTGAGTATTCCGCTACCTCCGTTGATGTGTTCACACATAATTTCATGTCTTGATTTGATCTTGGGACCTTAGAATTACCATCACAAACACTACGACTCTCTCTTTAAACCAAGGAAAGGTTGTACACAGAAACCCGTTTTAAAGTCCCCTACACCAAGACCAAAGTCTATCGATTTATAGTAAGTATTAGCGATGTAAGTCTCAGGTTAGACCATACACACCTACCTTGATTTCGGCCTCCCATAGACACATATTATAATACCAATGGGATTCCGAGGGGTCTATCCAGAGCGAAGCTGTTTCCCGTACCATCGGTGATGAAACACGACCTCCTATCGCACTTGCATAAGTATCCAATAACTTATATATATGAGAACTATGCCGTTGTGCCCTCACAAACGCGACAGTGCAATACTAGCCTATTCCGCATTATCGATGTCCAGTCTCGATAATACTACGGCTAGGGATATTTAATGATTAAACCTTCGGGGACTGATACTGTCTCAATAATTCTCAGTCCAGGTACTAATCATAGGGACCTCTCTTCATTTATATATCTATGGTGATCTAATCACAAATGATGAGAGTGCAATTCCTTGTCACATAGTTAATTTGCTACAACAAACAATGATCTGTGCAAATAGTGACGCTATGGGTCATTTTGTCCAACAATCTCCCACTTGGCACATAGCCAGTCACTCAAGTGTCCCACACCTGAAACATGACGGTTCGCTCAAATTGCTGAGGAAAGGTTTTCGTCAGCGGATTTGCTTAATTATCGTCTGACGCGATTTACACGATCATCACTCGCACGATGTATGATCCGAACGAATCAGATGATATAGAAGTATATATCTGGATCGTCGATGAGACCTTTAATTCTTTAGCCTGTGCTGACGCCTAGCTCAGTGCTGAACAGAACTATATCTAATCTAATTAGATTTATTATAGATCCAAATGGCTTCTATTGCTGCCTCAGCTGCAGCAATAATCCGCATTTGTTGTTAATTCGGCAACAGTTATCTTGCTCGGAAGATTTCTAGCTCACTGTCCCAGTGTTCAAATTTATAGTACCGTAGTATTTATCCGGTTGGAAACTTGCAGCAGTGATCCCAGTCACTTCAAGTTCTCCATCTCCATAGTTTAAGACAACATCTTTAGTTCTCTCAGATACTAACAGATGTTCTTAACTTCAATCCAGTGACTATCACTTGGATTGACCCGATTGTGACTCCATATGCTCAAAGCGTATGAGGCACCAATATAAGTACATTTTAAATGTACAATTTCTCAGAGAGTGTTACCAACTCCAAATCTAGCCCAGTAGATCTTTATTCCTTGAATAAAGGTTGTTACTCCCCAGAATTCTACGGAGAATTTCTTATGAAAAGAATATCTATGAAAGCCAAGCTTCGACAATAGCTTTATGGGAATTTTCACTGTCAGTGCCGCTTCCCACTAACCTCCTTATGTACACAAGAATTATTTCGTTTTGAGTCAAATCATAAACTATTATGATTATTCAAAACGTCAGTTCCAAGAACCTTATGCTTGCTTCAATCAAAACATGGATCGAATAACCCGCAAACCTTGTTGTCGGTTATATAAAATTGTCAGGATGTTGAAAGCATCCTCCAAAAGGTTTCCTTTTCAGGAAAGCAATTTGATCTGCAACTGACACATTTCATAAATGAAATATACAGGTATCAACAAGCATCTTCAAAATGGATTTATATGGCAACAGGTAAAAGGTTGAAACCGTTATTAACACAATGTTGATTAACGACCTTTCCGTCAAAAGCCCAGCTTTGTACGTTGGTATGTTGCTTCCATGTATGTCTTCCTTGAAGACGTTAATGTACCATAGGCAAAATGCCTCGTGGTACAACAACTAGTATCCAAATAGTTGTTAATCATAGAATCCATTTTGGACTCATGGCACTTTGCCATAAAGGGAGTCGATACCTCGTATCACTTCCTCAAAACGTAGTCGGTGGATATACCTTCATAAGATTGACATCTTATGAGGTGAGATCAGAAACCCATACCCAGGTTGTCTTCTGACTCTCTCTGATCTACGCGTTTCTTGTGTGTTGAAGATTAATGGTATAGATTCATCATGATGAACTATTTGTGTCCATTAAGGACTTCGTGCTTTGAATAGTATTACTCCAATTTTCATCGAGTATCACTATCCTCCCACTGACCACTGCATATCGGTATTCCTCTCAGGAAAACCGCAGGTGAGCAACAATCATATTGTTCTCATGTGGGATTTATAAGTACTATACTTATGGTTTCCTTAGGATAACCTATATTGGCACTATCCAATTTGGGTTCTTAGTTTGGTATCATCCAAACTTTATGCCTGGCATACCCAAATTATCAGGAATGAGAAACCTCGTTTCTTTCCTGTTCATATCCTATATGATATCTGTCAAACAGATTTACATGGAACCTTATTCTAAATAAGTTTTGCACTGTTAATACATATCCTGTTGTGAGGAAACAGTAGCTCAGAGCGACTCGCGAAAAACCTAATCATGTCTAACAAAACTTGGTTTTAGTTCTGACACACCGTCACTTTGACGTGTCTCGGGAGGAGTCCTCATATGAAAGAATACCGTACTCTTTCATGTACGTATGAAACTTACTGCTTAAGTATTTACCAATACGGTCTTACCGTAGCGGCATAATACTACAGCCGATCTGTTTGTATACTTCGTGTCGAAACTCTAAGTTTCGTATTTGTGTTCTTCAAAAGAAACACATAACCATAACGTGATGTCACATCCGTTAAGGTCACGAAATATTCATGTACACATCTAGCAAGCAGCAGATATGGGCCCACTAACTTCACCATGAATAGGGCTAACAGATCGGTGGCACTTACACTATTACCAAGTAAATAGTATTTTAAGTACTTTACCTAATAAACTAGATTCGCAGACCTTATTTGAATAGTCAAATCAGTCCTAGTACCACTCTTCAAAAGTGTGGATATACGAGTCTAATTAAATTGTGTCTAGACAACAATGCCACAAATAAGTCTCTATTGATCAAATCAATTTGAGCTATTTATTTGTCAATTATGCTTTTCAATATTTCACAAACCTTTGGCCCAAGCCGGGTTTCGGGAATATCGAAACGATATGCACCTTTTGTGCTTCTAGCCCAATTGCAAACTTTAACTTTCTCCACTAGAATAGTATTTATTCTCCAAGAATTATAATTGCAATTTTAATACTTTTAAATCAAAGATAGTTATTATAAGTATATTAATTAAGCATAAAGTCATCCTCACATAAATCTTCCAAAGATTTTATGCTCTACTATTTGCTTAATTTGGGGCGTAACGTATAATAAGTTATTTTATCAAATAAAGTAACCTATTATTTATTCCCAATTTGAAAATTAAATCATTTAAAATATTTTTAATCCCAGATTATATTTTAAATATCCAACTTTTCAATTTCTTATCTTGATTACATAGTCTAACTATTTAATCAACGATTAGTGGTACTATATATATTATAATGATTATAATAGTCCAACTATATAATCAAATATAATCCAAATTAATTAACCTCAATTACATTGAGTACTATAATTCCATTATAAAATCAACTGTTAAACTGAAATTAATTAATTCAAATATATTGATTAATAATCCAATTATATATAATCAAGTATATACAGTCCAACTGTTTATTAAAACAACAATTTAAATATTAGTCCAACTAACATTTAATATAACGACGAAATAATTTAAATGAGCGTGTTAGCGAGTAATTGAACGAATGTTGCAAATTCAATACTTGCCTCCCACTATTTTTCGTCGAGCCTCTAACCCTCTGTGGAGTACTCGGGAAACCGTGTTTCCTAGTGGGCTAGGATCCCGTTAAAGTATCATACAATCCTGACTTTGGTCAATAAAAAATTGTATGACAATTAACAAGGTAGATGTCGAAAATCAATTGGATCCCATCCAACTCCTAGATCCAGTAGGTGGAATCCAAGTCCGAAACATATATCTAATATATGCCTATATATCGAATATATACCCTACCCGTTTCCTCTGAATCAACTAGGCCTTGGCTTGGCCAAAAACAAACCTAGTGATCCCAGTCAAGCGTTGGACCCATTGACAGGGAAGCTTCGTAATCAAATGTCTATGGACAAGAAGCGGTCTTGACTTTGGTCAAAAACAAACCACAACTTGGACACGACACCGATATATAACAAAGTCTCGTGATTAAAGCATATCTTTGACTGACAAGGGCTTGACTTTGGTCAAAAACAACCCCTGACAATCTCCGATCTTGAGCAAGAATCACTCAATGGAAGGAAATAATGCTTGATATTTAACGAGGGTTTTTCGCGTGCAAATTGGCTACCAATTTAATTATCTTTGTTAAGGTCTCATCATCATACACCCTTAAGCATGCATTCTAAACACATAATAAAGCGAGTATGAAATAAAATAATAATGATATGCGGATGGATATTTTACATTGATCCTAGATCAAATCTCTCACTATCTCTCTCCCGCTAGCACTTGTATTACTTCTACCCGTTACACTACACTTCTAAAGAAACATCTTTACATGGAGGGGAATAGGTGAGAAGAGAATACAAAGAAATAGAGATAAGGCTGGACACGCAGGTCCAATTTAATAAATCAAATTTATTACAATTTCAAAATCGCCCAACCCGACTAATATCCATCCGATATGCATTATTCAAACATCATAACCATGTATTCATACAAGCATGTTATCAATCAATCAATCAAATTAATTAATCTTGATTATTAGTGATCATCCATGTTCAAACAAAGATTGATTTTTGTTCGAGTCAAACTCGTATTGCAAACACGTACTCAAAGTACAATTTCTACGAATTAAATTAAATTACATAATTAAATCCAATTTAATACGTATTTAATTCTAATTCATTATTTAATTCTAATTAATATTACACTTTTATTAACGAACCTTTACGACTTAAATTCCAAATTTAATCGCAACGGGTCTCAAAGCCCGATTAACATCTAATGTCTTATTTAATTAAAGTCCAATGGGCTTTTAATTAATTTCTACAGGCGTGGACTTTTGGTCAACTCGGGTCAAACCGAACAACAAAATCCAATCCGGGAGTTACCCCATAAGCCTTTAAATTAATTTTGGCCCATTAGGCCCAATTAAATAATTAAGGTACATTAAGTCATAATTGGACCTTTGGATTCGGTTTTGGCCTAATGGATCCAACCAATTTTGCCTAAACCCAACTTTGTTACAACAAAGCCCAAAAGCCCAATTACAACCTAACAAGCCCAATTTCAAAATCAAAGCCAAAATTAATTAACTTATAAAATTCCCAATTTCACAATTAATTAACCTAAGTGTAATACACAATCAATTACCCAATTAACATTTCTAAAATATCAATTAGCTAATTAATCCAATTGAGTCCACAATCTTAATTTCCCAAATCAATTCAATTCATCCAATGAATTAAAACAAAAAATCACAAAGAATTTCATGTTTCAAGAAATTCGGCCAAGCACTTTAAAAGGGAAAAACATTTCTAAATCAAAATTCAATCCAATTGAACTTCAAAACAACATTAACCAATTGTTTTAAGTCATCCAATGATCAAACAAAACAAAATTACCAAGACATTAGGGTTCTTCCAATTTTCGGCCAAGCCTCCAATTTGGGGAAAATTGAATCCAATCCAATTTCATGAAATTGATCACACACAATCTCAATTAAACATGTTCTAAGCATACTTAAACATCCAATTCATTAAAACATGCTTAAACACATTTTACCCAATTTCAAGTTTCATTTCAACCTAAAGAATTGGGGAAAATTGATCTAATCCAATTTTCTTAATTGATCATGCACAACTTCAATTCAACTCATTCAAGCATACTTCATCAAACAATTCAACCAAATCATGCCTAAAACGAGTT
>SKCR01034178.1:0-32422 GCA_019454045.1 Zanthoxylum bungeanum | reverse complement strand
CTCTATTTGACTTAGTTCATTCTGATGTTTGGGGTCCCTGTTAGAGGTGGCAACAAGACCCGGACCCGGCCCGAGTCCGCATAGACCCAGACGACCCGGGTCTTTAAAATTAAGACCCGGGTGATTCCGGGTCCGGACCCGGGATCACGCGGGTCAGGACCGGGTCCAGAAAAAAAATAAAAAAATAAAAAAATAAATTAGATTATAATAAACAATATAAAATATTATGCATATATATATATAAATAAATAATAGAATATAATAAAAAATTAAAAGAATTGAAATAAAACTAATAAAATTGACAAAATACAAATATAAATATAAAATAATACAATTAAAATTTAAAAAAATTAAAAAAAAAAAAGGAATCCGAGTTCCCGAATCCGGACCGGGTAGACCCGGGTCCGGAACCGGACCCGGGGTAACCTAAACTCTTCCGGATCCGGACCCGGGTCCGGATCCGGATTTTTCCATCCTCAGTCCCTGTCGTGTCAACTCTGTTTTAGATTTCGCTATTTTGTTACATTTATTGATGACCATTCTCGAAACACTTGGCTCTTACTTAAAGATTGTTCGAGTTATTTTCGACCTTTAAAGCCTTTTGTGCTGAGATTCAAACTCAATTCGGTGTTCCTATACGTATATTACGCAGTGATAATGCTCGAGAATATTTTTCTACCCCGTTCAAAAACTTCATGTCCTCCCTCGGTATTCTTCATGAGTCCTCTTGTGCTCACACACCCCAACAAAATGGTGTCGCTGAACGTAAAAATAGACATCTCATTGACACGGCCCGTACCCTTCTACTCCACAATCATTTGCCCTTTCGTTTCTGGGGGGATGCTGTTCTCACAGCTTGCTATTTAATTAATCGTATGTCTTCCTCTGTTTTACAAAATCAACTTCCCCACTCCATTCTATTTCCCACTCAACCTCTCCATCATTTACCCCTTCGCATATTCAGTTGTGTTTGCTTTGTCCATAACCTGACACCGGGCCGGGATAAACTGGGTGCTAAGTCTATCAAATGTATCTTCTTGGGTTACTCTCGACTTACAAAAGGGTATCGTTGTTATTCTCCCCTGATTAACCGTTACATCATTTCTGCTGATGTTACCTTCTTTGAGTCCTCCCCATTTTTCTCTCCAGATACACCGCACATTACACTCTATTCGGAGGTTCTTCCCGTTCCATTCTGTAGTCCTCCATCATAGGTTGTCCCATCACCTCGTCTTCAGGTCTACCAACGTCGTTCTCACCCCCACCTCTCCAGGCTGACTCACACCCTGCTCTAGCTCCTACCCCTACTGTGGACTGCCTGCCCTACATGGTCCTATTGCCACTAGCAAAGGTATTCGTTCCACTCGCAATCCTCATCCTATATACACATTTATGAGTTATCATCGTTTATCAGCTCCATATTATGCTTTTGTTTCCACCTTGTCTTCTGTTTATATTCCTAAAAAGCTCAGTGAGGCATTATCCCACCCCGGGTGGAAGCAGGCGATGATTGATGAAATGGACGCCCTACACTCTAGTGGCACATGGGATTTGGTTCCATTACCGTCCGGTAAATCTGTAGTTGGTTGTCGGTGGGTTTATACAGTGAAGGTTGGTCCTGATGGGAACATTGATCGTCTTAAGGCTCGTCTGGTTGCCAAGGGCTATACACAGATATTTGGTCTGGACTATGGTGACACTTTTTCTCCTGTGGCCAAAATTGCCTCTGTCCGATTGTTTCTCTCCATTGCGGCTATGCATCATTGGCCCCTTTATCAGTTAGACATCAAGAATGCCTTTCTCCATGGTGATCTTCAGGAGGAAGTCTATATGGAGCAACCACCTGGTTTTGTTGCTCAGGGGGAGTATGGTTTGGTATGTCGGCTTCGTCGTTCTCTTTATGGTTTAAAACAGTCTCCTCGTGCTTGGTTTGGGAGGTTCAGTGCTGTAATTACAGATTTTGGTATGACTCGTAGTGAAGCTGATCACTCTGTTTTCTACCGCCATTCCAATGGCAAATGCATCTACTTAGTAGTTTATGTGGATGATATCGTCATCACTGGAAGTGATCAAGAGGGTATTCGGGAGCTAAAAACACACCTATTTAATCATTTCCAGACTAAGGATTTGGGACGACTCAAGTACTTTCTTGGCATAGAGGTGGCACAATCTAACTCTGGGGTAGCTATTTCCCAGAGGAAGTATGCATTGGATATTCTTCAGGAGACTGGTATGTTAGATTGCAGACCGGTGGACACACCTATGGATCCCAATGTTAAACTCCTACCAAAAGAGGGGGAGCCGTTGGAGAATCCTGAAGAGTATAGGAAGCTAATCGGAGAACCACTGGATGATCCTGGACAATACAGGAGATTAGTTGGGAAGCTAAACTACCTTACCATCACACGACCAGATATTTCTTTTGCTGTAAGTGTGGTTAGTCAGTTTCTACAAACCCCTTGCCAAAGTCATTGGGATGCTGTTATACGCACTTAGATATGTTAAAAGAGCACCAGGCCAAGATCTACTATATGAAGATAAGGGACATACTCAGGTTATTGGTTATTCTGATGGAGATTGGGCGAGTTCTCCGTCAGATAGACGCTCTACTACAGGTTATTGTGTTCTGATTGGAGGTAATCTCATATCCTGGAAGAGTAAGAAGCAAGTTGTTGTTGCCAGGTCTAGTGCAGAGGCAGAATATAGAGCTATGGCCTTAGCAACATGTGAGCTGATATGGTTGAAACAGTTACTGCAAGAATTAAAGTTTGGAGGAGCACAAATGAAACTAACATGTGACAACCAGGCAGCATTACATATCGCCTGTGGATTGTCACTTTATCAGAGAGAAAATTTTGTCAGGATATATTGCTACTAGCTTTGTCAACTCAGACGGTCAATTAGCAGATGTCCTTACTAAGTCTCTTCGCGGTCCCATATTGATTTCATCTGTAACAAGCTTGGTGCATATAACATGTATGCTCCAGCTTGAGGGGGAGTGTTGGAATTAGTTGGGTGTTGGAATTAGTTATGTAGTGTGTAGTTGGCAGTTGTGTTGTTGTGTAATTAATATGGTAGTTGTGTATTTAATATGGTAGTTGTGTATTTAATATGGTAGTTGTATAATGCCTATATAAAGGCCTCTCATTGTAAGTTCTAAATCAAGCAAATGTTTATAGACATTTTCTTCACAAATTCTCACAAACATGTTTCCATCTTTTATCATTTTCCGGGGAAAAAACAAATAGTCTTGAAAATTCACGATTTTTTTTGTTTTTTCTACTTTTTAATATTTTGAAGTTCACTCATTCAGTACTTTTTCTACTTTAAAGCTAAAAAAAGGTGGAAAAGTTTCAACTTGATGGGGTGACAATAAGAGAAAATTTAGTTACCTCTTAGCATAAGGGGAATAAATATAAAATAACTAGGTATATAAATTAAAGGCCAAACAAATAAACTTGCAGGCTGCAACACTGCAGAATTTAACAGAAGTCACTGCTTTTGTAATTGCAAATATAACTAATTGTATATTGCATAGCCTAAGTAACGAATGTTTGTTATGTTAAAATCTGTAATAACAACTAAACCATGAAGTTTTATATAAATCAAACAAATTACAGTGTTAAAAAAACCAAAATAAAAGGTTCATGTGATGATTTACCTGTGCCCTTCCCAGAGCAAAAGTAGGAATAAGCACCTTTCCTCCAGCAGCAACACAGTTATGAACCTAATGACATTTTTCAAAGTGAAGTAAACTATTAACGTTGGACTGTGATCCCAATTAGAGCTTCCATTAAGATATAAATGCATGCTAAGAACACTATGTTAATAATGGCTTTGGAAGTCTTATTAGTATGAACATAGACTTGTGATCCCAACTCAAGAAACTATTTTGTCAACGACTGTTTGATAAGATTGTCTTCATTTTTTATCCCATTAGTTTTATAAGATGCAAAATTTTGGCCAAAGCAAGGGCTTTATAAACGAAGTGGTTTTAACATTCTAGATTTTGCAGGCCACTAAGTTTTTTGGGAACATATATGTGAAATTAAAAAATTTCTCCAATGTTTTAATCAATAATGTTGAAGAGTGTTAAAAGTATTTATAGGTGTGAATGGAATTTTAGTAAATGTGACCTAATAAGTAAACCCTAGTTTGTATTAGTATAAATACATGTGTATTTGTACACGTGTAATAATAAGAAAACAACATTTCTCAGTAAAATAACAAAGGATCTACTCACTTTATCAAACTTGTCCAAGGGCACAACTCACAAGAGTAAAGTCTTGGATTCTAGATTGGCAATTTTTTTAACCTCTCTCACACTGTGCTACATGGGAAGGACTTTCGGGGAACATTGGCCCAACATGATTGATCTATCACACAAGTTTTAACCAATTTGGAACAGCATAAATGAGTACTGATAATGTGTCGGAAAGCATGTGTAGAGATTGACTGGGAACTAATGATTGTTTAGATTGATGTAATATGAACTAATATTAAACATGTTTGAGAATTACTAATTAAGCAAATAAGTTGTTAGAAACATTTTATTTTCGAACTTTGTCATATATCATATAAACATATAACCAACGGGAAGCTTAGACATAAAAATTTGAATCCTGCAAATAAGAAATAAGAAATTAAAAGCACAAGTGTCGTGCATGCCTAAACTCCTCCAAATATTTTGATAGGGACATGTTGTCACCTACAGGAGGAGCAGAGGAAATCAGGGACGAGAGCTACTCAACTCAAATCCACCTTCCAATGTCGGCCCAAGTAAGGGACAGGGGCCCAATACGATTTGTTTACCAAAGGAAAAAGGCCCGGCAGACTCAGGACGGGGAAGATAGAGAACCAACTATTGAGAAAACTGGGAATGCTGACGTGGAAGAAAATTAGTTACGAAGCAATGATGAGTTTTGTTTGGAGAATATATAGGGGATACGGGAGAGAGAGAAGGGGGATGGATTGTAAATATTGAGATAGCTAATTGTTTGGAGAGATTCCCAGCAGTGCTAGAGGCCTTGGAGCCTAAGTGAATTCTCTTGTTTGTTTTTTCCCCCTTTCTGTTGCAACTTTTATGCAGCATATTTCCTTGAATCTATTGAAACCAAACCATCTACTTAACAAGATGGCTTGTTGCTTATGAATATTACAATTCTTCGCTTCTTTTTACATTGAACAAATTCGTCTCGTAACAAATTGGTCCGACCTGCCGGATCTAACTACCCCGTAAGGAGGAAATGACCATGACTACAAGGATGGAAACAAGAGTCGACAATTTGGAGAAGAACCAGGGAAGAATGGAAGGGGAATTATTGGGACTTCAGCGAGACGTAGAGCAACTCACCGCTAACATGCGAGTCTTAAAAGGAGGAATGGAAGAAATCCAAACACAGATCAAGCCTCTTGAGAGTTTGCACGTGAATATGGAGGTGTTGGATTAGATGGGCCAGCTCATGCTTCAATGGATGAAGGGGAAGAACCCGAGTCAAGGAGGGTCTTCCGCAGCTCATGAGATGGGCGTAACTCCAGGGCAACAGGTACTACCTCCAGAAGGCCCAAAAGAACCTTATCAGGAGCGAGCACCTATAGGAGGTACGAACACTCACGAGGAAAGTAGAAAGAGGAGAATGATGTTGAAACGCTAGAGTTGCCTTTTTTGATGGTACAAATCTCGTAGGTTGAGTGACAAGGGCTGATCAATTTTTCAAAGTCCAAAGGCCACGAGAGGAAATGAAACTGCTGTTGGCAATGGTGAGTATGGAGAGACCCGCTATTCATTGGTTTCGTTGGTTGAGGCAAAAGATTCTCAATCTCTCCTGGGAGGGGTTCAGCAATGAGCTATACAAAAGATTTTCAGATAGAAGTAGTGCCAATCCATATGAGTTTTTGGTAGCTCTAAGGCAAGAAAAGGGAATTGAAGAATATATAGAACAATTTGAAAATGTGGCTTCCTAGGTTAGGGACTTGCCTGAGGAACAATATTTGGGTTATTTTCTGAATGGATTAAAGGAGAATATCAGACGCCGAGTACGAATTTTTGAGCCTAGGGATATTATGAGAGCCATCGACCTAGCGAGAACGTTGAAGAAGAGACGTCGAGGGAAGTAAGAAACCAGAAGCAAGGGTGGCTGAAGGCTGGACCGATGTTGGGCCAGGGATTGGGAGCTCAAATCAGGGCCTATTATTAGACACCCAAAATTCGTTTAAAACGAACGGATCGGGAATAGGGTTCAGGGGATAAGGGTCGGGTTGAAGTCAGGGAACCCAAAATTCGTTTCAACCCAAGACCGTAGAGAAGGGATCCCCACTAGTGAGCTCAATTAAATCCAACCACTCCCGACCTACCAATGGAGGGCAAAATGGACGAGGGAACTCGCCTCGCTTCCTATATCGCACGGTAGCAGAAATCTCTCATTTCAAGAATATGTCGAGAAAAGGGAAAATGGATTGTGTTTTATATATGAGCAGCCCTTTACTCCTTTACATAAGTGTGCAGCCAAGTCTTTGCGAGTCACTATCTTAGTCGATGATGAGCCGGGTGGAGAGGAGGAGATTGGGGAGAAATAGACACCAAGCTAGAGGAACATACGATAGGCTCTGACCTGGTAAATCAGATGTTAAGAATTACCTATTTACACAGTTGGGGAAATCAAACGCCCACACACGATGAAATTAAGGAGCACTGTATATGGGGTTTCGATTGTAGTGATGATAGATAGTGGAGCGAGTCACAATTTCGTTTCAAATAAAATGATGGAGAAATTGGGGTTAGTGGTGGAGACCACGCCGCAATTTGGGGTGTGTCTTGGGGATGGTTACCGAGCAGTATCACAGGGGCTAGGTAAAAGGGTGGAGGTTCACCTTGTAGGGATCTCGATTATAGTTGATGGATATTTATTTGGCTTAGGTGGGGTGGACATGATCTTGGTAATTACATGTTTAGAGACACTGAGAGAGGTGAGATGAATTGGGGAAGCATGACGATGAATGTATGAATGGAAGTGAGCAGGTGGAGATTTGAGGGGATTCCACCTTGTGTCGTACTTAGATGGCTTTGAAATCCATATTTAAACTGGCTGAGGTAGATTTTTCGGGGATGCTTATATGGAGTTTGGAAGGGTAGGGAGTTGAACAATGGGAGAGGAACTTAATAAGAAACAAAAGAAGGAACTAGAAGGAGTGTTGGCGAGTTTCAGTGAGGTGTTTAGGGAACCAGAAGGTCTGCCTCCCAGCCGCGAAACTGACCATGCTATTGTCATCAGGGAAAGGGAGGGTCCGGTGAGGAGTAAACCATACAGGTACGCCTACACTCTGAAGGATGAGATAGAGCGGTTGGTGAGAGAGATGCTAAGAACGGGAATCATACAGTCGAGCAACTCTCTGTATCCGAGTCCAGTTATTTTGGTAAAGAAGAAGGATGGGAGTTGGAGATTTTGTGAGGATTACCGGGGGCTGAATAACATCACAGTGCCGGAAAAATACCCCATAACGATGATTGAGGAACTGTTAGATGAAGTTCATGGGGCGCGGGTTTTTTCAAAGATAGATTTACGTTTAGGATACCATCAAATCCGGGTCAGAGCAGAGGATATAGCCAAAACCACATTTCAGACGTATAAAAGACACTACGAGTTCGTAGTTATGCCGTTTGAGTCGATGAATGCCCCCGCCACATTTCAGTCCACAATGAACAATACCTTTCGGCCTTATCTCCGAAAATTTGTTCTCGTATTTTTTGATGACATCTTGGTGTATAGAAAAAGCTGGCAGCAACATATGGAACATTTGGGGACGGTTCTCAGCACACTGGATAAAAATCAGTTCAAACTAATGGTAAGAAGTGTCATTTGGGAAAGGGATAATAACCTATTTGGGTTATGCAATCAGTGAAGACACACATGAAGCTTTTGAGGATCTAAAATTGCGGCTTGCCATGGCCCCGGTGTTAGGAACTCCTGATTTTACCTTAGAATTTGAGGTTGAATGTGATGCCTCAGAAAGGGGAATCGGAGTTGTGTTGATGCAATGAAGGAAACCGTTGGCATATTTCAGCAAGGCTTTGAAGGATAGAGCTTTGGCAAAGTCGACGTACAAAAAAGAACTTATGGCTTTAGTGTTATCAATTCAAGATTGGAAGCCCTATCTTTAAGGTAGAAGATTCAGGGTATATACCGATCAAAAAAGCTTAAAACATCTCATCCAATAGCAGAACTGCACGCCTGACTAGCAAAATTGGGTGGTAAAACAGATAGGATATGATTTTGAAGTCTTGTACAAGGCCGGAAGGGAAAACAGCGCGGCTGACTCTCTGTCCAGGATCCAAGAAGAGGGTGTGATAGTCGTATTGACAGTACCAATGTGGGAAGATATAGCTTAAACTGAAAAGGCAGTAAGGGCTGATCCAAAGTTGGCACAAATTATCCAAGACCTGGAGAGGGACCCTCTGGCCCACCATGGATTCGTGCTGCGAGAGAAGCAATTGTTTTTCAAGCAGAGATTGGTGATTCCCGCCAAGTCCAAATGGGTCTCTGTTTTCTTACAAGAGTTCCATTCCATAGCTACAGGAGGGCATTCGGGGGCGTATCAAACTTATTGAAGAGTGGTTGAGAACGTGTATTGAAAGGGGCTGAGGAAGGATGTGTATCGTTTTGTAGCTGAATGTGATGTGTGTCGGCAACATAAGTACCAAATAACGGCCCCTGCGGGACTATTACAGCCTTTACTTATTTCGGAAGTGATTTGGGACGATATTGCGATGGATTTCATAACCGGGTTGCCAAAATCTAAAGGATTTGATGTAATTATGGTAATAGTAGATCGACTCTCTAAATATGGCCATTTTATGTTGCTAAAGCATCCGTTCACAGCCAAGAAGGTGGCTGAAATGTTTGTCAAGGAGGTGGTCAAATTACATGAGATTCCAAGGCCTATCGTAAGTGACCGAGACCCTATTTTCCTTAGTCAGTTCTGGATCGAGTTATTTAAACTTAAAGAGACCGAACTGAAAATGAGTTTGGCATATCACCCGAAGATAAATGGGAAAACCGAAGTCCTTAATAGGTGTTTAGATACATATCTCTGTTGTTTCGCTTCGGAACAACCCCATCATTGGGTGGAATGGGTACATTGGGCTGAATATTGGTATAATACCAATCACCATGAGTCGGTTGGGAAGATGCCTTCCGAAGTGGTTTATGGGAGACAACTCCAATTATCCACAAGTTTGTCAACAGAGAGACCTTAGTGGAGACAGTAGCTCGGGAGTTGGTAGATCGCGACGAAGCAATCCTCCAATTATAGTACAATTTAGGAAGGGCCCAGGATAGGATGCAAAGGTTCGCTAATGCCCATAGGAAGGTTGTGTCTTTTGCCGAGGGGGATTAGGTATACCTTAAGTTACGAACACAACGGCAACAATCGATGACTCGCAGGGTGAATGCTAAACTTGCTGCCCGCTTTTATGGTCCATTCCAGATAATTCAAAAGATTGGAATGGTTGCCTACAAACTACAACTTCCCCAGTGGTCAAGGATACACCCTATCTTTCATGCTTCACAAATAAAGAAGGCGATTGGAGTGAAACAAGTACTGCCGACACTACCAACCGAGATGGAAGACGAGAATGCAGTTATAGTGGAACCTGAACAGATTTTGGGGCGGAGAAACATCAGGCAGAAAGGACAACAGGTTCAGCAACGGTTGGTTAAATGGAAGGCCAAGCCAATAGAGGAGGCAACATGGAGGAAGAGAAGGTAATTCGCTGGAAATTTCCCGAATTCGAACTTGAGGACAAGTTCAGTTTTGCAAAGGGAGGCAATGATAAGGACATGTTTTCACCTACAGGAATAGCAGAGGAAATCAGGGACGAGAGCTACTCAACTCAAATCCACCTTCCAACGTCGGCCTAAGTAAGGGACAGGGGCCCAATACGGTTTGTTTACCAAAGGAAGAAGGCCCGACAGGATCAGAAGGGGGAAGATAGAGAACCAGCTATTGAGAAAGTTGGGAATGCTGAATTGGAAGAAAATTAGTTACGAAGCAATGATGAGTTTTGTTAGGAGAATATATAGGGGATACGGGAGAGAGAGAAGGGGGATGGATTGTAAATATTGAGATTGCTAGTTGTTTGGAGAGATTCCCAGCTATGTTGGAGGCCGTGGAGCCTGAGTGATTTCTCTTGTTTGTTTTTTTACCACTTTGTTGCAACTTTTAAGCAGTATATTTCCTTAAATCGACTGAAACCAAACCATCTACTTAACAAAATGGCTTGATGCTTATGAATATTACAATTCTTCGCTTCTTTTTACATTGAACAAATTCTTCTCGTAACATATTTCTTCAGAGAACTCAAAGGACTATTCATGAGAAGAGTAGAAGAAAATCAAACATTTCTCAGATGCTGACAATAACTTTAACAACAAAAGACAAAAATTGATGCCAGTGCTACATGTAAAACTGAAGACGTCTGGGTTGTGATCAATTAAGTATGAGGCCCATATATAATCAAACCACATCATTATAATCAACAATGCAAACACAGATGCATGGAGTCGTGGACTTAGTTTTTGCTAACCCATGGAGCAGTAGAAAACACCAATTCTTTAACTGTTTAAATTCATATGTTTCGCATAATTTTCTGACTATTGACATGATTCACATGTGAATAAATAGCTATATTGACAAATGGAAGTCAATTATGCAAGGAAAATGTAAAAGAAAAATAAACAACAATTCAAGCATGAAGATACAAGAAACTACTGAGTAATGGAGGATTTGACAGTGGTGTCATTTACATACAGCTTTTAGAAATTCCCTCTCCCGAGCATATTTTGAATCGCGCACAGTTGTTGCATATGTAGACCTGATGCAGAAAGCTTATCAGATGAAGATAATTGAAAATCATTCCACCAAAATCTGTTTGATAGTCTAGTATGCAACCAAGAGAAAGTTCTTAAGGACTGATCAGTCAATGATGATCAAATACAATCATCATTAAGTACATCAAACGTTGATAAAACACAGTCATTATTAAAAAAAATCCTTTTCCTCATAGCACTTTCACTAATCAGATGAATAATTGAAAACTCGTTCCACCAAAACCTATTTGATAGTCTAGGATACCACTGAGAGAACCTTCTCAAGCATTGAACAGTGAATGATAATAGAGTACAAAAATCAATAATACATCAAATGCTAATAAAAAAACTGTGATTCTAAAAAACAAATCCCATCATAGCACTTTCACAAATCATCTCTAAAGATCAGCGTAACTTTAACGAGCTTAACAGAACTTACAAGGGATAAAAACCAATACAATACAAAATCATGTTTAGGTTGGTTTAATTGGACAATCAAAGAGAGATAAAGGTAATAAAGTAAAATGTTTTTAGTTGAACAGGGAAGTGAAGAATCAATGTTCGAAAACTCGGTATGTGGTTCGAGGCAATCTCCCCGAGTGAGGAATGCGGTGCGAGGCGATCAATCCAAAACACGGGAAAAAATTTAAAATAAAATATAAAAACATAAATTCATGAAATCATCGAACTCAAAGCATCCATAATACATCCATCGAGTAATTTGACTAAATATTAATAGTTTGGCCACATAAATTTCTTTGAGTGGAAGGATATTTAGACACATCAGCCCAACCCAAAATGTTATTCAAGCCCAACTCTCAAACGACACCGAATTCAAGGAAAATGAACTGGAACAGAAACCCTAAAATGGAGGGGGGGTGTATTCACACCAAAAATAACAAACGCAGAAACCCTAGAGAGACCACGATCTCGGCACGCACTTGCAAAATTCGAACAGCTCTTTTGCTCTATTTTGACCATGGCTACCGCCAAGACTGTTAAGGACATGTCTCCTCACGAGTTCGTGAAGGCTTATTCCACTCATCTCAAGCAATCTGGCAAGATAAATTTACATATAATTTCATATATAGATAAACATGGACACCCACATTTTTTTTGGTTAAACTCACGTGTTGGATCGCGGGTCCCAAGTCGAACCAACTCGGGACGCCTCGAGGCGAGGCGATGTTTTAAATATAAAGAATGAACCTCCTACCCCCCAAAAATGAGACGGGTAATCTTGTTGCAAAAGCATTTTCTAGACTGCAAAAGTTTTTTGGAGATTCAACAGATAAATTGAAACATTAAGAAGATTCCATGAAATGGAAAACTAAGGAAAGAGAGTTCCATTTATGAAATTTATGTTAATTCCAGTATTGAGAAATAAGGTTCTAATATCCTAACCATATTTCTTATCCACTTGCTTTGCAGTTCTCATTTTTCCTAATAATGTTCTTGTTTCCTATTAAAAAAAAAGATTCTAATATCAGAAAGCTAGAGTTGGGTTGGCAAATCTCATTAAGCCCGAACCTAAGGGAGAAGACTTTAATGGCTGGCTGCTAAAGCATTTTTAAATATACTGCAGAAACTTTTGGTACGTCCAATTGGAGGATAGATGGCCCATATGCAGAATAGCAGTCCATCCTTTTCAGGATTATTCTGGATACAGAATGTATAAATCATCCATGTCTAACTTTTATTGCTTAGACAGGGGGGAAAAGTCAATTTTATTTGCAGCAAATCTGATTGCTAATCATTTGCAAACATAAAAATGATGATGAAACAATTGAAATATAGAATGCAAGAGTGAGACCATTCTAAGCTGGCTGGGAAGCTTCGATCTGTATTTCTATGGCATAAGAATTAATGAATCATAAGACTATATCTATATCATTCTACTTAAGTAAGAAAAACCAAACCATATGCATTCATGATTTTCTTTCTCAGCTTCACCCTTGTAGCATACAGTTTATTCCATACATTGCAGATGGGATTACACAAACTACTTAACAATGAACAGGGATAGGTTCCATACTCTGTTATAAGAAGGTCAAGCTGTAGTCGATCAATTTGAGCAGCTCCAAGATGTCTATCTGGTGTCATATTATAATCTCCAGTGTACACCATAGCAGAGTCCCCCACCTTTACATAAAACATTGCTGCTCCAATAACCTAAAACATCAAAAACAAGGAATGTCGAAAATTGACAACATGGAAGAACGAAGTATTTATATTCGATTACATTCGCTCAAATTAAATGTACAAGGTTGATGGAATTAATAATGGAAATAATGTGTCAAAGAGCTCTTGTACCACATAAGAAATCAGCATTTTGAAATCCATAGGAAATGTGTCAACAAAACTTATAGACATGTCTAACAAGCATGTCTAAGAAAATAGGAGATGAACATGCTTTCACGTATGCTATAATCCTACTCTTAATCAATTTTGGATGCATCAAATGTAGAATACATGCAAGAGAAAAAATCTAAGACGCTCGAGCATCCTATGTATTAAAAGACTAGCAGGTTACACCATATGACTATAAACTGTTTGGCACCATGACTCTACTGTTCACTATTGATCAATATTCTAAAACATGCTAGCTGTTGGTCGGGCGGCAGCCTGCCACCTAGGTGGGGCCGAGGAAATTCCTCAATTAATGAAGAAGAAATTCGAAAGTAGGGATTTCTCAATTTGGGGATATTCAAATTTGAAGAAATTTGGATAAATTAATCTTTAAGAATGTGTGTCTTAGTGATTGGTGTGTTTTTGATGAATGAATTGAGAAAAAAAAGGATGAATAATGGAGTATTGCATTGAGAGAATTTGATTTAGAGAGAGAGAGAGTTGATTTGAGGAAACACCAAAGAAGAAGATAAATAGTGCTTTCATAGTTTCAACTTTCATGCACTTTGTTGAAATTAATTGTTGAAATTAGTTGGGTGTTGGAATTAGTTGTGTAGTGTGTAGTTGGTAGTTATGTTGTTGTGTATTTAATATGGTAGTTGTATAATACCTATATAAAGGCCTCTCATTGTAAGTTCTAAATCAAGCAAACGTTAATACACATTTTCTTTACAAATTCTCACATGGTATCAGAGCCAATCTTTCTCTGGGTTCTAGAATCTCTCTTTTAGAGTCGTCGTTCAAGCCGGTGCGTGGGGAACACATGCCGCTATATACGTGTGTGCCTCACGCGCCGCATCTTCTTCGGCAATCTTGATAATACCAATGACGACGAAATGCTCAGTTCTTATCAGTTATTTCTCACTTATTCGCACCAAGTTCCACATCTGATCTTTTTTCGGGGTTTTGTTATAGGGTGATTTGGCAAGTTTTCTTTAGATGTTTTGAGCTGTTCTGGAATAGTTTAAACTTTTCCCGTTGTGCATTTTCCAGCGATGTTAAACCATCCAAACCTCCGCCTAGTTCTCGTTGTGCATTCTCTGGGGTAGCTATTTCCCAGAGAAAGTATGCATTGGATATTCTTCAGGAGACTGGTATGTTAGATTGCAGACTGGTGGACACACCTATGGATCCCCAGTGTTCTAAAACGCGCTAGGCGCTAGTCGGGCGGCTACCCAGCGCCTAGCGCCTAGGCGGGGCCTAGACAATTAGTCGGCAGACAGTTAAAAATATAATATTTTCGAACATCATAATTCATAAATAATCCAAATCATATAAATTCAATCAAAATGTAATAAACATACAACCATTAATCAAACTCAATTACTCAGAATAGCAAGATTTTTTGGAAATTCAATCTTCAACTTTTGCAAGAGAAGATATTCCAATGCCGTAAAAATTGCTTAAAAGGCACAAAAATTGCTCAAATAACTAATTTTCAATTAAATCAAGTTGGAATAAAAAAATAAAATAATAATTTTACCTTAGAATACCCAAATTGACGTGATGAAATTTTTAAGGAAGAAGAAATGTAGAGAAGCCGTAAGCTGAGAGAAGAAGAATTGAAATGTAGACTTAAGGGTTTTTTTTTTTTTTTTTTATTTATAAGCACCCCCAAAACGACGACGTTTTGGGGGGTCGTTTGGGGGTTAAAAGATCCCCCAATCGTTTTGGGGGGTCTTTTAACCCCCCAAACGACGACGTTTTGGGGGGTCACAAGACCCCCCAAAACGTCGTCGTTTTATGCCCCCCTGCCCTAAAAAAATTAGCGCCGATACACGGCCGATAATCGGCCGTGTATCGGCGCGTAGTCGGCCGATTGGGGCTGAAATCGGCGCCTAGGCACCGATTTCACGCCGCCCAATCGAGCGCGCGACTACCACCAACGATTTGGTGGTAGTCGCCAAGCTTGGCCACCGTCGAGCGCCTACGCGCCGCCTAGGCGGCGCGTTTTAGAACACTGTGGATCCCAATGTTAAACTCCTACCAAAAGAGGGGGAGCCGTTGGAGAATCCCGAAGAATATAGGAAGCTAATCGGAGAACCACTGGATGATCCTGGACAATACATGAGATTAGTTGGGAAGCTAAACTACATTACCACACACGACCGGATATTTCTTTTGCTATAAGTGCGGTTAGTCAGTTTCTACAATCCCTTTGCTAGAGTCATTGGGATGCTGCTATACGCATTCTTAGATATGTTAAAAGAGCACCAGGCCAAGGTCTACTATATGAAAATAAGGGACATACTCAGGTTATTGGTTATTCTGATGCAGATTGGGAGGGTTCTCCGTCAGATAGACGCTCTACTACAGGTTATTGTGTTATGATTAGAGGTAATCTCATATCCTGGAAGAGTAAGAAGCAAGTTGTTGGTGCCAGGTCTAGTGCATAGGCAGAATATAGAGCTACGGCCTTAGCAACATGCGAGCTGATATGGTTGAAACAGTTACTGCAAGAATTAAAGTTTGGAGGAGGAGCACAAATTAAACTAATCTGTGACAACCAGGCAGCATTACATATCGCCTCCAATCCAGTGTTTCACGAAAGGACCAAACATATAGAAGTGGATTATCACTTTATCAGAGAGAAAATTTTGTCAGGATGTATTGCTATTAGCTTTGTCAACTTAGACGGTCAATTAGCAGATGTCCTTACTAAGTCTCTTTGCGGTCCTCGTATTGATTTCATCTGTAACAAGCTTGGTGCATATAACATGTATGCTCCAGCTTGAGGGGGAGTGCTGAAATTAATTGTTGGAATTAGTTGGGTGTTGGAATTAGTTGTGTAGTGTGTAGTTGGTAGTTGTGTTGTTGTGTATTTAATATAATAGTTGTGTATTTAATATGGTAGTTGTATAATGCCTATATAAAGGCCTCTCATTGTAAGTTCTAAATCAAACAAATGTTAATACACATTTTCTTCACAAATTCTCACACTTTTACTTTTAAATTTTAATTTGGACCCCCTAAACGACATCACTTCGTGGGGTGGGGGGGGGATTAAAATTTTTGTTAAAAAAAAAAAAAACCAAAACACACAACATCGTCTTCTTCAACGCATGTTATCTTCTTAGTCTTGGATACTGGCGCAACGGTTTCAGGCGGTGTTAGGTGGTGCAGAGGCCATCTAGAAGCCGATCTAGCACCGCCGAACCAGTTGCCGCCTAATGCGGCCGACTGGTCCTAAATTGCAGCGTCAGTGCCTAAATTGCAGCCCTAGGCACTGCCTAAGGCTGCATTTTCGAACACTGTTATTGATGCTTGTACTTGGCTATTCAACCTAATAATTTTGAATAGGACACTAACCAAGTTGGTTCTTGAACATATCACATTATATAAATCTAATGTTTCTCAAATAGGCAAGGAGCTAGGCAGCTCAACAAAGCACTAAAAGCCACGGGTTAAAAACATGATCCTTAACATGTAAGCAAGCTCGGAGATGCAAGAGCCATTACATGCCTCTAGCATTATATAATCACAAATCAAGCAAACAATGTGGAAATTGATCCACGGTCCTTTAGTAGAATAATATAGAAAATTTTATAATAGAATATGCTCAGAAAAAGGTTTGTTGAAAGTAGTAGCTTTAATACAACTTTGTACAAGGTGCTGACAGAGCACCTATCTAGATAATAAATAAGTTTGAAACCTTACATGCCCTGCATAGTAGGCACGAATCTGAAGTTCTTTGTCAACCTGCACAGTCTGCTTCAGGTCCACTGCTATAACTGCAACAAGGAACTAGTCAAACCAACACAGCTTAAGACTGGCAAATCTAGATTTGCATAATACTACCAATATCAACATATATCCATAATTGACAAAGAGTAGAACACCAAAGCATAGATATATAATTCCACTAATTTCAAATGTCTTTTTCAGAAACCATAGAGGGAACAAAATAAGGATCACAAAGAAAAGAAATGTGAATCATCGCTTATTGCTTCTGGCAAGGAAAATAATCTTTAACCATGTCTTGGAGAAAGGAAAGATGGTTGATATTTTCAAAGCTAAGTGAGTAATATCTAGAATTTGTAGACTAGCAGAAGGTAAAAGTAAATATGAGTAGAATTCTTCATGAAAAGATTGACAAGCAAGGATTTACAACAGAGATTAACTTTCAACAAACATTTTGGTAGCCCTACTGAATCAAGTCCTTCTCATAAAGCACAATCACTTACAGGTCTTGACCACAACAAAAAAGGCAGCAATTCAATATCAGCCTGGGAGAATGCAGCCTACCAACAACCCCAGACAATTTCCATACATATCAATCTTCTTTAAATTTACATAAATCTCATAATAATGACTGGCCTTGTACAAGTTACACAATAGGAAAAAGTGAATATATGTGTACCTTTCTTCATGCATTTTGTGATATGATTAGAACTAAATTGCTCTTCCTCACCCCTTCGATCAACTAAAACTTTTCGATAATCCTCCAACATTATAGGAGCCAATGCCTTTGTCGGGTACTGCAGTGAAATGATTAGAATAGCAATATCTTAATAAATTCTTGCAATTTCAATGATTATTGCACCAAAAGTCCAAAACAACAACAAAAAATCCAATCATGAGATTGGAAGCCAACATACAGAATAAATTTAAACCGATCGCTGCGAAAATGGAACAGCATAACACAACTACCACAGGCAGAATACTTTTGTATACAGTAAATTAGTTCAAAATACCCTCAAATTAACAAGCTTCAATGCCCAACTACTAAGATTCAGCAATAAACTTTAAACACGAATTGATATGCACTGATAATGATGGAAACTGTCGAAGTGGTTAAAATTTGAAAGGAACTGCTGAAATTTTCCATGTTTGAGCTAAGCATTTCATCAAACAGGTGATAGAACCTACAGTCATGTATATGGGACCATTGTAACCACAAACTTCAGTGAAGAAAGGAAGCGCCCCAATATGATCCAAGTGACTGAAACCCAAAAAAAAGGTTGTATAATTAACAAGAACAGCCAACTATAATAAGAAAACAAGCAAACGGGAAATTAACAAAAGGCAGTTCAAGAACTGTACAAATGAGTAATGATGACGCAGTCAATAGCATTATCAAAGTCACTGGATTTAGAGATGCGAGAGAAATCTGGGAATTGGCGCAGATCGTTGCAGCCCATGTGCATTCCGCAATCGAACATAATCCGCTTCCCATTGATCGTCACTACAACGCAACTCTTGCCGACTTCTTGACCAGCTCCTATGAATAAAAAAAATTTTAAGAAAAAATTGTTGATATCTGATTATTGCAGGTTTAAAGAAGATATTATAAAATTTGATTACCGAGGACGAGGCAATCAATGGCCATTATCTGCGTTCTTTGGCGCGCTTTTGTTTGATTCTTTAGAGCATGCAACGGCTAGGGTTTTTTTTTAAGATATATTTTGATAGAATGTATTAATTAAAAGTATTTTACTGCATTTAAAAAAAAAAAATTATTGTAATGAAAAGTCTAAATTAACTTATAGTGGCAATTTCAAAAGATTTTTCAAATATTATTTAGTTAATAAATTGAAGAGCTACATTATCAAAATTAGTTCCAAAAGAAACACCTATTAAAATTTTTCAAATTGAATTTTACTTCTTACTCTTCAATATTGAAGAGTGATTTATCGCTCTTCAAATATTATTATATATTATTTTATCTCCACTTTATTAATAACTATTTATTTATTAAAATAATATAAATAGAGTAAATATCATTTAATTTGATTTAAATATTATTAATTTATTTATATTATCTCTCTTCTATTAATATAATATAATTTTTGATACACATCATCATCATTATTTATAATTATTTATATATAAAAATTATATAACTAAAGTGGGCTCATTCAATTTGATTAAAATAATATAACATTAATTTTATTTTGAAGAGTCTTTTGGAGAATTATTTTTTTCCCCTCTTTAATTTGCTAAATAGGTAATCAAATAGGTATTTGAAGAGTAAAATTAGAAAAGGCTTTCGGAGTTATTTTAAGCTCACTAATTTTTTTTTTTTATTTAAAAGACAAAATTTAAATATTTTTTAAATTTTTTTCTATTCTCTCAACATGACACGTGGATTAAGCCCAATTCAAGTCAAGCCTACATTAGCCACGTGTAGATATTACATTTTTACGCATAATCCGATGATGAGTTTCATACAGGGGCACCATTTAAAAGTTTGGAAAGTAAGGGATAGAAACTCTAGATAATTCAGAAAACATCCAAATCTCGGCTGGACATCCCCTATGTCTGATCAGACCTCTCTCAAACATAAGCAGCCGGCCGGCCATCACCCATGTGTAGGAAACACTTTCCTTGCACAACGAAAACGCCTTAGGCACACAGATCAGACTTGAAAAAATTATATGCCCTTCCCTTAGAGTAGCCGAATACAACCAGTTCCACCACTGAAATTTTGCTTCTGTTTTAGACAAAATTCCAGCCCCGGAACAGTCCTCGAACAGCCCCGAATAGCCGCACAAAAATTGGACTATTTTGGACCTGATTCACGCCCAGTGCACTGCCGAAACAGCCTCTGAAATGTGTGGACAGTGGCTGTGTTTCAGTTCTGATTTTTCACTTGAAAACAGCCCCAAAACATCCTTATATGTTCCCAAAAAAAATCTGGATTAAAACGAAACCAAACCGAGTTCCGTTTTGCCAAGTAAGGGGCGGCAGTGAGCAAAATTAAGCCTCACTGTCGAGTACCAAACAAGAAAAAAATGAAGATGATTATTTGTTCGACACCACAAAGTCTTTCGAGCTATATCTCATTACCAACAGAAACTAGTGTGGGCTAGACTCACAATATTAAATCCCTAAACGTTTTAGAGATGGAATCACACTTGTAATTTTATTTTGTTTACTTCTTGTTCTTTTCTTTTGTTTATCTGAACTTTTGAGAGAATTATGAAGAAGAATAAGATGGAGCCTAGAGTTTCAAAAGAATTACTTAATAAAAAGAAAAATATTTTTTTTCTTTTATACTTAGGATTATTTGTTTCCAAAAAAAAAAAAAAAACCTTTCCATTTTCCATCAAGCCAAATTCGGGCAAGGCATGTGTAAATTAGAACTTTTGTAACACCAACATTAACTTTCCATAATAGAAAGGATGTTACAAAAACAAAAGATTAATTCATATTAAAAGAGTTGTAACTTCCAAATAAAGTTCAAGGGTTTCCAAAACCAAAAATTTGGAATTTACACAATTAACCTTTACTTAATTATATCATAAATAATTAAATGCCAAATGTTTAATTATCACATAATTACAAAAACTATATATTAACCTCTTAACATATAGTTTCAAGTGTGAAAAAATAATATTATTAATCATATTAATAATATTTATACATTTGTGAGTATATAATTGGACTATCCAATTATACTAAATCCGCTATAGTATATCGAGCTAGCATAGGACCAAATGGACCTACAGTTTCGAGCTCTAATAATCTCGAAATATTAATTAAGCTCTTAATTAAATATTCTGAATTATTAACTCCGGGTTATTCCACTAAAAGCCTGAAGCTGCACTATCGTTGCCGCAGATAGTATATTAAGCCGAACCAAGTCGATGTCCATCGATATAGTCACTACATATAGATTAACCATTCACGAGTATCTCGTAATTAGAGCCGGTCATAATTTCCGTTATACCCCTCTAATTATTTTTACCTTAAGTACCATTGATTCTCTAATGAACGATTTATTCATAACCATTATGAATTTTAATCTTTCTATTCATAATAGAAAAACTTGAGCGCTCTAACCATTCAAGTATTGAATCAACCATTAAGAAAGAAACTCGTCTACTTCTCGCAAGAAGGAGTGAACTCCATATCTATGTAAAACGTCCACAGCTACACATCAGACCATGCTCCCAAAGTACGTAACTATTGGTCGGGACTGCTACAACAACCTCACTTTTGTAAATCAAAGGACATAGTCTGCCATGCAGGAGTTCGTGGTACACTCAGGATTAAGATCAATCCATATATGACCATTGATCGGTGAAATCACACACGTAACTCAAGCGCACGTATCACTCAAGTAGTATAAAATGTATCGATCCTACGATGACTTAATTTCTACTGTTGTTATTAATTATTGATACTATTTATTTACATGTATCTAATTAAAGGGAGAAGTGAATGATTGATTGATTGGTTGGTTGAATGTGGATTTGCTAAATAAATAAATAAATACAAATACAAAAGAAAATACTAAGGAAAATAAACAAAAGACACAAATATCTAGGGTTGTGATTCCACACAATATTATTCTAATGATGAATTGATTCTCTTATATAAGTGTAATAAATCAGTTTGTTAACCTGGAACACAAAAATATGCAAAAAGCCTCTTCCGATGGTCAGATGTAAACTCCCAAAGTAACCCAATTAATCATATGTGTATGTTAACCAACTTACCTAAATTCATTAAGATTAATTTCCGATTGTGGCTACCCCCGCCCGACATGTATATGTCTATCCTGGAAGGAAATCTACCTAAGAGTCATTATGCCCTAAGGTGAAATCGTGAGCTATTGAATCTAAGGCTGAAACATAAAATATTTTTTTCAAGTTCATTTTAAGTTTACCCCATCAATCTTATTGGTGATCAGGCAACAAGAAGCATTAAACTTAAGATTCAATAAACAAGTAAAGTATTAAACATAATATAATTAAATCAATTATTAAACTCATGAATATTGTATTTCATCACTTCATTAGAATAAAAACAAAATGATAGGGTTAGGGGATCCACCTTTAATATTTCAAATGTAGAAATCTCACTTTATTATAATATAGAAATTATCAGTATTACCCAATTAAGTCAAACCAGCCAAAAAGGCGGTGTTATTATTTGTCCATAAACCAGCCATATAGCGGTAATCATCTGTCACCTAAAGACCGACCATATAGGCAGTGTCACATCATGTCAAATAAAAAAACCAATCATTAGGCGGTATCAACTTCAATCCATATTATTAAATTATAATTTTCATATTATAAATTAAGTGAGATTAATCTACCTTATCATATTAAAGGTTTCACACCCTTCCCCCAGCGGAAATTAACTGTTAAACATAAAGAAAGTAAAAACACACAAGCTATTATTACTACTAAAAATAAAAATAAAAAACATTACAAAACTAAAAATAAAACACACAAGATACAATCCTTAATTCTTATTCAAGAAACCAAGGAAAGTATGAAATTTACAAATGAAATTGCTTAGTATTTATAGACAAATTTTACCTCCACCAAACATGGCACCAAATATGGCACCAAATCCTCCACCAAACACGCAAGCATGTTTGGTGGAAGTTTGACAATTTTCATTTTTTTATTTTATTTTATTTTTGTTTTGAAATTGGACTTTAATAATTACACATAACACACTTCCGGATATTTTATCAATTCCAGTCATGAAAACTTCAGAATTCGAAATTATAATGAACGTCAAAGATGTAGATCTTTGAGTCTTCGTTAAAATGGAACTTGAATCACCTCAATCCGATATCGGAGTAGATAGTTATGGCCAAAATACGAAAATTACGCAAAGTTGAAATTTCTGAAATTGTACTTCGTTGGAACGCCATTTCAATTTTCCAACCTCTAAAATCCAAATGTCAAGTCCAGGTTTTGCCCTTATTTGTTCCATATTTAGTCCTGATTGATTCCATTGAGTCCTGATTTTATTTTATATATAAAATAAGCTAAAACACATCAAAACACTCATAAAACCCGAGAAACCATTCAAAATATTAGGTCAAATGGGCGGTAAATAGTGATATATTTTCCGCTAATCACACCCCAAAACCTAACATTTTGCTAGTCCTCGAGCAAAATAAAATAAAATAAAATAAAATAAACAAATGAAACTAAATTAAACTAAGTCACTTTCGTAGGGATCACGATTGCATTTAGCGTATGCAACAAGCCTTTAAACC
This sequence comes from Zanthoxylum bungeanum, assembly GCA_019454045.1. Lineage (NCBI taxonomy): Eukaryota > Viridiplantae > Streptophyta > Magnoliopsida > Sapindales > Rutaceae > Zanthoxylum > Zanthoxylum bungeanum. The sequence continues at coordinate 9,178 of SKCR01034178.1, read as the reverse complement.
CACAGGTGTCCCTAGTGGACGAGTTATAGTCTCGTGAGGGCTTACAGTGACGATATCCACAAACGTCAATGAAATGCACACAAAAGTAAAAAGACAAAAGAAACAAATGAGAAAGAAATAAAATAAAAGAAAATAATAGCTATATATACAATGTCCTCAGAGAATGTATTTTAACAAAGTTAAAGGAACCTTCAAAATGAAAACTACAACTAAAATCTTTCCTTTGAACAAAGTATCTAAATCAGACTCTGAGTGTGTGTGTGAATAGCTCTGCAAACAGTTTCGATTCTAAGTTATTAACTTGGTGAGTTTGTCTCAATTCTCAGTAGTTAATGGGTCAAACCAACCTGACTATCTAAAATTGTTTGTCTATTACAATCTGCGCAAAGTGAAGTATGTGATTTTTTTTGTAACATCTTTAATCCATGTAGCGAGCTTTAGGCCAGTGACTCCCAAACCTATTGGCTTTAGGAGCACTATGTGTTAAGACACCCCTACAGACTTAATTACTCGGATCTCAGATGTCTTTTTATATATATATATATAACATCTTTAATTCATGTAGCGAGCTTTAGGCCAGTGACTCCCAAACCAGTTGGCTTTAGGGCACTAGGTGTTAAGACACCCCTACAGACTTACTTACTCGAATCTCAGATGTTATTTATTAATATACAATATTTTTATTTTTTTTATTATCATTCCTCACATAAAAATAGTTGCAGACAGAAACAGATATCAGGCAAACGGTCATTCATCAACCACCGATTATTTTGACTAGTCATTTTATCAATTCCTTAATATCTAACTGCTACAGAACTATTTTTTTAAGTGCATATGAGTCTGACCTAGATATTAGGTTCAAAGTATAGGATAAAAGTGAAATAAGCATTTATCTTTTCCTAGAACATTTTACTAAGACAAATAATCTCATCATTAGACTCTTTTTTTTAAAGCATGCAAAAATTAAAACACGCAAAACATGCAAGACACACGACATGCAAAAAATAAAAACATGTGAAAGAAAAAAAAATTGACGGAGAAGACAAATAAAAATAAACAATCTCTCCCCAAAACTTAAACTAGCATTGTCCCCAATGCGTTACAAAACAAAAGAAATATAAATGAACAATGTTACCGTGGTTTCCTTTAGGAGCCATTTTACTTACTTTTTTCCTATTGGTAAAATGCGAATCTTTCAAACATATCCACTAAGATGCGTCTCAAGAGTTGATTCCTTACTCTGCCATCTCTGATGAATTGAATTTTTATCTTCGCGATTTTATCAAACTTTATTCCGTGATAACCCCGTTTTCACTGGTTTGCTTTGCCTTAAATACTCCGTCTATATTTTTCCCTGCAAAAATAACACACAAAATTAAAATCTCTACAACATGTATACACAAAAAACAAAAAAATTAAATTTAAATAAAAATAAATTTTTGCATGGGTTGCCTCTCTACTAGCGCTAAATTTATCGTCTTCAGCCAGACGTGACTGAAGTCCATCCATCAAAGAGGCTTCAGCGTGGTTTTGGACGTCCGATTAAAGACAATCCCATGAGCGTTGCTTTTGAAAGGTCTCTTCCAACGATGAGGTGGCCAAAACAATTTTGTCCGACTTAGTGGTTGTGCCACCTTTTTGAACTTTGTCGTTCAAGTGGTTCCTGAAAAGAATGAAAGAAAATCAGGTGGTCTAGTATGGTGCTTGACTTTGAATGAGAGTTTCATTCTGTCAAGCTTATGGGCGGTGTGTTTGATTTGTACTCGCAAAATAGTGATGTTTCTCTTGAATGTATGAGATCTTTAATATGGTCAGACATTTGCTCCTCCATTTATTTTGCTTCTTGCTCCACCTTTTCTTCACAGATGTATTTTAAGATTTCTTTGTTCAGCTCTTCATCTGACGTCTGTGAAATGCATGCTCCATATGTGTCAACCTGAGGATGTAAAGATGTGTCTAATTGTAGGTCTTTATCCTACGTGGTTGGTATGAATGGTTCGGGTGGCTCTTCTTCAAACATCAGTGAAATGAATGCTCCAAGATCTTCATTTTGAGGATGCAGAGTTTCATCCTCACTTGTTGGTGTAGTTGGTACAAACAGCTCTACTTCTTGTTCCTCATCAGAGTCCGATGAATAATAAAGATAAAATTGAGATTCTGCTGGTTTGGGCTCCTGAACTGATACCTCATATTCTTGATACTGCCCAGCGTCTTCCTATGTTAAGGTGTCATCATGAAATGCTTGGTACTCAAAGGCTTCGTCAGTGTTATTTGAATTTGTTCCGTGAGGTATATAGTTCTGGTTGTTGATTATTTGTCTCAATTCATTTACCATCCTCTGTAAGGTTTTGATTTGATCTAGAAACGTTGCATCATGTTCAGCTTCCCGTTTCTGGAGCCTATTTATCAACTGTCTTCCCACTGATGGTTCTGGTCCTTGAAGATCATAGGTTGATGGTGGATAAGATGGAAAATATGGTTCAGTGAAATATGCTGGCTGATTTAGGGTGTATCTTCACCTCATAAAGCTCGTATTTCTTTTATCGCCCAATAAATATCCATTTCAACCACCTTGAAAATAAAAGGAAGAAATAAAAATTACAGATAAAAATAAAAGAAAATTAGATATAAGTAAAATAGATAGCTTCAAAATTAATAACGCAAGAAAAATAAGTCCCCGGCAACGGCGCTAAGAACTTGATCGGTGAAATCACACACGTAACGCAAGCGCACGTATCGCTCAAGTAGTATAAAATGTATCGATCTCACGATGACTTAATTTTTACTATTGTTATTAATTATTGATACTATTTATTTACAGGTATCTAATTTAAGGGAGAATGGAATGATTGCTTGGTTGGTTGGTTGAATATGGATTTGCTAAATAAATAAATAAATAATAACACAAAAGAAAATACTAATGAAAATAAACAAAAGACACAAATATCTAGGGTTGTGATTCCACACAATATTACTCTAATGATGAATTGATTCTCTTACATAAGTTTAATAAATCAGTTTGTTAACCTGGAACACGAAAATATGCAAAGGCCTCTTCCGATGGTCAGATGCAAACACCCAAAGTAACCCAATTAATCATATGTGTATGTTAACCAAGTTACCTGAATTCATTAAGATTAAGTTCCAACTGTGGCTACCCTCCTGGAATGAAATCTACCTAAGAGTCACCATGCCTTAACGTGAGATCGTGAGCTATTGAATCTATTCTGAAACCTAAAATCTCTTTTCCAAGTTCATTTTAAGTTTACACCATCAATCTTATTGGTGATCAGGCCACAAGAAGCATTAAGCTTAAGATTCAATAAACAAACTAAAGTATTAAACATAATATAATTAAATTAATTATTAAACTAATGAATATTGTATTTCATCACTTCCTTAGAATAAAAATAAAATGATGGGGTTAGGGATCCACCTTTAATATTTCAAATGTAGAAATGTCACTTTATATAATATATTAATTATCAGTATTACCCAATTAAGTCAAACCAGCCATAAAGACGGTGTTATTATATGTCCGTAAACCAGCCATATAGGTGATAATCATCTGTCACCTAAAGACCGACCATATAGGCGGTGTCACATTATTTCAAATAAATAAAATCAGCCATTAAGGCGGTATCAACTTCAATCTATTATTAAATTATAATTTCCATATTTAAATTAAGTGAGATTGATCTATCTTATCATATTAAAGGTTTCACCCTTCCCCCAACGGAAATTAACTACTAAATATAAAAGAAAGTAAAAACACACAAGCTATTATTACTACTAATAATAAAAATAAAGATACATTACAAAACTAAAAAATAAAACACACAAGATACAATCCTTAATTCTTATTCAAGAAACCAAGGAAAGTATGAAATTTACAAATTAAATGGCTTAGTATTTATAGGTAAAATTTTGCCTCCACCAAACATGGTGGAAGTTGTTAGGGTTGGTGCTTGGAGTGCCAATCCAAATCGTATTTTTGTCCGATTCATGAATACGAACAATTCCTTTTTCCATAATATTACTTATTTAATGGTAGCACCTCTTGTCTTTTATATACATATTCAATTTAATTACGATTAGATATCTAATTATCATTAGATTGAAACTAAATCTGATTTAGTGATACGTCTATATTAGACAAAGACCCTAGAATTTACAATGTAGTGCGCAGTTACAACGTAGTTTGTAATTGACATTGGGAAGCGTCACTAGAAGTTGTATATCCTTAAATAAAGTTCCTGGTCAAGATTTATTAACACGAGTCGGTTAGTAAAATTCGTTGAGACTAGTACATGCCGTATATCGTGACTTGGTCTGATGGTTTATCCCAATGAACCATGAGTCTTGGGAGACTCGTATAGACATGTAGGTGTTTATTTGATAACACTGAACGACTCACTGAAGATTTCCTAATAGATGGTACACTAACGTCAATAGGAATCTTCTCGAGTTGAGCGAGCATAGTGGTCCTTCGACTTGAGATACCACAGTGGATATATGAGTTACCCTCCACACTTTGATGGCAGTCACGTCACCAATCTATTTAGATCAGACCTCCGCCTGTTCGTTGGGTGTGGACTGATGCTAATGATATCCAGTGCGTATCAAGATAGAATCCGTCAGTCCTGTGTACAGGGCATATGTATCGTACACGTGTTTGCGATCTAGTAAATCCATGGCCTTGGTATAACTTCGAAAGCGAGTTCCGAGTGTTATTTAGAGATCATTAATTTGAAAGTCAACTATATTATACCATAAGGATTTGACGTTCTAATCTATATCCCAGGTATAATATGGATAGCCTGTGACGGAGGGATTATACGTATGCAATGACCTCGACTTGCATAGTTTAGCAAGATTATCCATGGTCGTCATAATTCATGAGTGGGTGGATTATGGACACGAAATTGGATTTCGTGATGGATAAACCTAAACTTAGAGAGTCCCACTATATGAAGTGTACTCGTTGAGCACTTGGGCAACACGTTATGAATAATATAGATTATTCATAATAATTCACCGAATTAAATGAGTTAATTCAAGTCGTTTAAACGGTTAAATGAAAATACATGCATTCGGGGCATTTCGGTCATTTGATAATTAATGTGTATTTGTATTTGATACAAAATTTGATTTGATACATATTAATTATTTATCAAATGAGATTTTGACACATGCCATTAATATATATATTTGTTATTTAATGTAAATAAAAATACATATATAATAATAATCGCATTAATTAATTATTTAGATGTTTAAATGTTAAATATATAGATAATTAAATTATTCCAATATTACATAATTGTTATGCAATATTTTTTATTATTATTGGTTACATATGGCTTGCTTTTATTAAGCTTAAATTTTACAAATTGGATTTGTTAACTTAAAACTTATTATTATTTAATTAGATTAAAAATGGACCAAATGACCAAAATACCCTTCAACCCCCTCCAAAGTCGGTTATACTTGCTTTATAAAGTGAGAAAATTGTGTTTTATCATCTAAGGGAAGCCATGGACGAAATCCACCAAAAGAAAAAGCACCCAAAATTTTCTTGAGTAATCAAGGAAGAAATTGAAGAAAATCAAGAAAAAGTTTAAGGAATTTAGGAGATTTGGAGATAATCTTCATAACTCTTAAACTTAGAATGTTTGTTTCTTATTCTTGAGTATCTAGACAAGTTCTAGGGTTTCTTCATTTCTTAGATTTTGGGGTTTTTTGATTTGGAGGATGGATTTGGAGGCTAGATGCATGTATGAAGTGTGATTGGATGATATTAGTGTAATATTGATTCAATTTTGTCATTTGATGACTTGTTGTCATTCTAGAGTGTTATGACCACTCTTGTAACTCCTAGAATTGTTCTTGAGTTCTTCATAGGTGGTGGCTTTGGTTGGTGTTAATGTTGAGAAAATTTGATTTAAAGCATGAAAATGATATTTTTGGTTACCAAATGAGATCTAGATTTTCTGTAATTTTGGTGATGAAAAAATATGTTGTATAAATGTATTGGATATGTTTTGGACATTGGAAGTGTTAGACAATTATGACCATAGCGTCACTATTTGTAAAAGACATTGTGGTTTTTGTACAAATTAATTATGTAGGAATGGAAATTGCATTTTATCATTTTGTAATTTGATTACTTAAATATAAATGATAAAAGTCCTTATGATTAGTTCCGGATTATAAGATATGAGACAGTATCAATCCATAACGGTTTAATCATTAAATATCCTAGTCGTAATATTATCAAGATTGGACATCGATAATGCAGAATAGACTAGTATTGCACTTGTGCATGTTATGGAAGCGTAACGATATAGTTCTCATATATTTAAGTATTGGATACTTATGCAAGTGTGATAGGAGGTTGTGTTTACCGATGGTACGGAAATAGCTTCGCTCTGGATAGACCCCGCGGAATCCCATTGGTATTATGACTATGTGTCTATGAGAGTCCGCATCAGGGTAGGTGTATTTGGTCTTAACCTGAGACTTGCATCGCTAGTACCTGCGACAATCAATACGCTTTGGTTTTGGTCGTCCAGGACTTTAACAGGTTCTATGTACGCCTCTTCTGGGTTTATTGAGAATCGTAGTGTATTAGGTGTGATGTCAATATGGAAGTATCATTTCAGTCATATGGAGATGATGATCACGCAGGGATACATAACTGGTACTCTAAATTGGTTGCAACCATCGGGATAATATGACATGGTCATGATTATCCGATTAAAGAGACTAGTGGCTTGTAATCCGATATATGCTTCGTACGGGCCATACACTATTCTAGCCCCATGCCTTGCATGTGACATCCGATACTGGATCGTAATACGCAATACTACGTATACTACGCCTGATATAGATTATATATTCCATTAAGAATATTTCTGGAGAATTAGGTAGGCACTGTGCTTTGCTAGAAGCCAACCATGTCTCGTAAATCGGTGAAAACGTAGTACGAGGTACGTACGTGTTCGGATAGTCCGACGACCGGATTTACTGCCAACATATCCAGAGATCTCTTGGGCCGCTTCCCGAAGATTCACCGATGACGTATGATTCGAGCATAATTAATCTGAGATTAATTACGGAGAAATTTTATCTAGGATAAAATACTATTAGAAGAAAGAGAACGATTAATTTGGAATTAATCGATAAAATAATATATTCGATATATTAAACGAAATTAGATTTTAACGCGGAATTAAAATTGGATTTTAATTCGGGCAAATGAATTAATTTAGAATTAATTCGCTAGCGACGTGAATATTAATTTTGCTAGGCATAATTATTTAATTAAATTTGATTTAATTACGTCGCAACAGAAAATTCGTTAATTCGGAATTAGCGAACCCGAGCCCGGGATGTGTCGCGGGCCCACTCGGATTTTGAATCAAGTGGGGCCCACATGTCACATCACTTGTCACCTTAAGTTGCTTTTTGGTGATGGGTTTTGGTGAAAGAATTATGGTGACTTGTGTAACACATTTTGTGTGTAATGATTGAAAGACATATACCAAACATTTGGTATATCTTTCTTTTGATTTTTGAAATAAAATTAATTCACACATTTCACTCTCTCTCACGGTTTTCATCAAGGAAAATTCTCTCCCTCTCTTTGCTTCTCATTGCCGAGACTTGCAAGGAAGATTTAGAAGATTTGTTAGCAAATTTTCTAAAGTTGCTAGCACATCAAGGAATCATCCAAGGTGATAGGGAAACCATCCCAATAGCTTGGAATCAAAGGACAAGGCTTGGAGCTTGGATTTCATCTTCAAAATTAGAGCTTGGCCGAAACTTGGAGAAGAAAATTTTAATTTGACGCATCCATAAGCCGTTCATTGTAAGTATGATTCCGCCATACTTGTTTATGTATTCACATGTTTTATGCTTAAATATGATCTTGGGAATGCCTTAGAAACCAACAATGGTATCATTGAGCCTGATTTGAGCATGAAAAATGATTAGGGTAAAATTGATTTGAGCATGATTTGATAAAATTGATTGATTGAGTATGCTTGAATGATGATAACTTGGAGTTATGCATGATCAATTTGAAGAAAATTCAATTGGATTAATTTTCCCTAATTTATGTATGTTGGCCGAATGCAACATTTACCCAAAGTCATGGTATTTTTGTTTTTTGATCATTGGATGAGTTGAAACATGGTTATGTTGATTTGAGATTCAATCAAATTGAAATCGGAATCGAACGTAAATAAACCCTAAAATGCCGTGAGCTATGGAGCATGAAATGAGATGATTTTTTTGTTTTAAAATGATGGACATGAGTTGAACAAATTAATACATGATTAATTGATTAAATTAGTATTTTGGAAATATTAATTTAGATAATTAATTGATGTAATACACTTTAATTAATTGAATTTTGAAATTTGGAAAATTAAAATTTAATTAGTTGGGCTTAATTTAGAATTGGGCTTAAATATTGTATTTGGGCCTAATGGGCTTGGTTGGGCCAAGTTGGTTTAGGTCAATTGGATTGGATCCAAATTGGGCCTAAACCATTCCTTAAGTCCAAATATAACTAATGGACCTTTTAATGTTTAATTGGGCCTAATGGGCCTAAATTTGTTTCTTGGCAAATAAGGGTGATTCCTTGACTGGGCTTTGGTATTTGGGTTTGACCATATTGACCAAAGTTCATGCCTTAAGAAATTAATTGAAAGCCTATTGGACTTTAATAATTAAACACATTGGATGTTAATTGGGTTTTGAGACCCATTTAAGATTAGATTTGGAATCTAAGTCGTAAAGGCGCATTAAAGTGTAGTTATTTAATTTGGAATTAAATATAAAATTAGTATTGAATACGAATTAAATTAGATTTAAATTGTAGTTCGATATAATTCAAGAATTCTTACTTTGAGTACTTATTCTCAAACGAGTTGGACTCGCGTCAATCAAATCGTTGTTTGAACATTGGATTATCACTTTATTCAAGATTAATTAATTGGATTAGATTGATTGAATAACATGATTTGTGTGTGAATACATGGATGTGTTGAATGAATAATGTATTTCAGAATGGATATTAGAGAGGAAATGACAATTTTGGAAATTGTTTGTAATTTAGATTTATTTAAATTGGACCTGTGTGTCCAGCCTTATCTCTCTTGATTCTTTG
>SKCR01034177.1:0-31942 GCA_019454045.1 Zanthoxylum bungeanum | reverse complement strand
CCTCTTTGGCATCTCTCAATTATTGGAACTCCCACGTCTATTTCTGATTTTTTGTTTCTTTCATCTTCATGTCAATCCTTCATTACTCGGGGAACCTGCTATCTATAAGAGGTATTCATGGCTATTGGATATACTTGAAGAAATTTTCTGATTACATGAAGAGTCGTACTAGGAAGGAAAGAATCTTACGATAAATGAAGGAACTGTACCTAGGTTTTCCTCTTACTCAGGCTTATTATATTCTCTTTACTATTATAGGTTCTTACACTTCCTTATCTATTCGTTTTGCATCCCTACCTCTAGTTACTCTGGGCATCAACATATCGTACTTTTCTTTTAGCTTTTTCTTTTTCTTTTACCCTCTTAAGTTGATGTTTTCAGAACCTTACTATCTATCCTTATAACTTGTCTATGGTTATTTGAACATTTATGAATCATTCCTTTATTTTCTTATAGCTTTATATTCCCACTTCTTTGCGTAACTATTCTTAGAACTTTACTATCGGTCCTCCCAACTTGTCTTGAACTTTGGCTAATATGCCAGAATTACTACAGAAGAATCATTAACTAGAACAAGAATTTTGGTTACTTTTACTAGAAAGAGAATTCAGATAACTTCGGAATTCTTACTGACCTGTCTATGGATCTTGAGGACGTACTCGGGGATCGGATACTGGAGAGGTAGTGCCTCATATAATAGTATCTCGGGTATACTACGTATACAAGACCCCGGCACTCTACTTACTACAATCACTGACTCCCTATATCATGCTCTGATACCATCTTTGTAACATCCTCAATCCGGATTTGCTACCGGCAGGGAATAGGCCATACTATCTCCCTGAACCTCTGACTTTCTCACTATGAACAACACTAGTACTATTTTCAAATATAAAATCATGTACGGGACCACTGCCCAAAACCTTAACATAGAATATAAAATATTACGCACCGAACTTAAACTCATCATCACTTATCTTACAATTCTATACATGAGTATTCATACACAACTTTATTATACACTTATCTGAAACTAGACTTTACTTGACTTGACTGAACTCTATCTCTAACTTGACCTGATGGACCGAACACCCTAGTGACTGCCATCAGTTTCTATCCTCCTGAGCTCTTCCTCCGAGTAAACCTGTAAAACAAAGAAACTGGTAGTGGGGGGTTTAAATCATTGGAACGATCTAAGTGAGTGGACGATTAAAATAAAACTGATGTGTTTTTATGAAAACATTTGGTTCTAAAACCGAAACTGTCACCAGAAAACTATCTTTTTTCTGAAAACTCTTTTCTTATCTAAAAACACATCGTTTCCTACAAACATTTCTGAAAAATATTTTCTGTCTGCGAAACTTTGAGTCTTTTCTGTAAAACTAAATTTTCTTTCTAAAACTCTTTATAAACTTTCATTTCTGAAAACTGCATCTCTGAAAACCTTTTCTTTGAAAACATGTTACTGGAAATTTGTCTCCAAAAAACCTGACGCATGGGGGTGTTACGTATCACCGTCCCCTCATACGCCTAACTAGTGGTCTTGGGGCGTTACGTATCGCTGTCCCCCAAACCATTGAACTAGAGCCAGGAGTGGGGATCTATGCTACTGTCTGACCCTGAACTAGGATCTAGGGGCAGTTGTCATCCCTAATCCTGAACTATGATCCAGGGGCGTTACGTATCGCCATCCCTCTAGTCCTCTACATGTGCACATGTTTATCCGTCAATTCTATAAGTCAGCTGAGGTGGGTTTTTCCCTCATGCCTCCCAAAATTAAAAATCATGATTTTGAATCACTCTTTCTAAAACATCTCTTAAAACATGATCTTTCATGAAATAACTGTAATAGAATCGACTAACGCCTAGGTGCGTAAAAATAAGTCTTTACTTAAAACAATATAAATGAAAAGTTAACTTAGAAAGAGAGTGTCCACTCACTGATTTTAGAATTCTGTTAACATTATTTCACTTCACCGAAGGAGTTTATGGTTCCTACGCTGACCTTTGATAGTAACTTAATTAGAAAATGAATCATGTAATATACTTCTAAACTATCATCGCTATATGATATTCTAAGTTTGTGATATGATAAATTACGAGTATATAAGATGATACGAAACTCTAATGGTGGCCTCTAACATTTTAGGTTGCAATTGGTAGGGTTAAATCTGATTCTGGAAATTAGTATCGCGTCGTGACGCCAGACTTTACACGTCGCGACGTCCACTGGTTCAGACCTGAGGCAGAGCCACTGCTTGCTTCACGTTGTGATGCTAGGTGCTGTGCATCGCGACGCCCACTCAACCAGAATCGAGGCATAGTGTTTCTGTCTGCTACGCATTGCAACGCTAGCCCAAAATCAGGGTCTATCTCCAACTTTCCCAAACAATTCTCAATGTAATCCTCACCATCATATTAACACATTACATAGGTAAATCTCAGGGTCTATCTCTAACTTTCCCAAACAATGCTCAATGTAATCCTCATCATCATACTAACACATTATATAGGTAAATCTCTTAAACTTCAGTATTTATATAAAAGGGCCAACCTCAATCCTCAACCTCTTATATACTATAAATCAAATCATGGAAACTAAAGCCATTAAAAGTTTCAATACTAACTCAAATTCTTCTCTCAACACACATCATTCCTATCACACTACATCATCAACCTCCATCAAAGCAAACACAACTCATCCTTTAAAAATAATGACACATATGGCCACCCCATTCGTATGAAATGCACAATTCCATTCTTATATTATCAAGAAATACACAATCATGCATGCTCACAACTCAATCAAAGTTAATTAAGTAATTCTGAATCCTAGAGTTCATAAGATGTGAATTTGGGGCTCCTATATATTAAGCTCAAAATTGAAATTAGAGGAGGAAAATAAGATAGAGAGCTTACTTTACATGAGAGGAATCTTGGCACCATCACTCACTACTCCAAAATGATGAAAAAATTGAAGAAAGAAAATGACTTGTTTTTCTAAGGGAGTGGGAGCTTCTCACGTTTCTTTTGGCTTTATGAGGGGTTGGATGAATAGTGTTCAATTTATAGGGCATAAGAATGATTTTTGTGTGCAAATGAGTGGCTAGGGTGAGGCCATATCACTCCATTCTAGTATTTTCCCGAAATCACTATAGTAGTCATAATATATCGATTTTTAGTCTTCTTCTGATTCGAATTTGGAAACATATCCAATGCGGAAGCTGTAGGTCTCACTCGTAGCTTTCCGAAGATATATAATTCATAAAAATCAGAATTTTTATGAGAATGTTATGGCTCAAATACCATGAGCTGTCCGGAGTGGAACATCATACCATCTCGTATCGGAATCTCGAAGAATTTATTGATTGTCCCCTAGATCATTTCATGAGTGTATAAGTGTTCAAACATAAATTATTATGTAACACTCGTCTCGTAGTGTAACCGTAGTCAACATTACCGGCCGTTACATTATTATTATTATTATTATTTTATTATTATTATTATTATTATTATATTTATAATTATTATTATTATTATTATTATTATTATTATTATTATTATTATTATTATTATTATTATTATTATTATTATTATTATATATTTTAGAAGACCCACCAAGAAAATATATATATATATATATATAAGTTTTACAAATTCAATGACTACCCACATAGGTTGTCATTGACAAAATTGCAAGCAGGGTAATTTTATAAGGATTTACCGAGATAAATAGAGGTGCTCCGCACCTCAGTTTCGGCAGCCTGAGAGTCGATAGTTTTCTCTGAAAATTTATAAGATTTCAGCTCTTGTGTGTTTTAATTTTTTTAAGCTTTCTTCTAATTTTTTTCTTTGAGTAATAAAATTATGTGTGTTATTTATTTAAATCATGAGTAACTAATTTCATCCTGCTTGGGTAAATGGTGAAGCTCTTAATATGAAAATATAGATTAATTTTATTTATATTATAATATATACATTTTAGTCTAATAATTTATATTAATTTAAATCTGGATTAATTATTGCAGCATTGATTAGCGCTTCTATTTGTAATTCAGTGACTTGGGGGACAGTGATACGTAATGCCCCAAAGCACTAGTTAGGCGTATGGGGGACGGCGATACGTAACGCCCTCATACGTCAGTTATTTTTCCCATATGAGATTTTCAGACACAACAGCTTTACGAAAGAGTTTCAGAAAGAACAGTTTTATGAAAGAGTTTTAGAAAGAATTCAGTTTTACGGAAGATCTCAGAGTTTTACAGAAAGAAAGAATTACCGCCTATATAACTGGTTTTATTTATTTGGCATAATTGAGTACCTAACTGAACTTATTAAAGACAAAAGTTATCACCGCCTTTATGGCTGGTTTTATACATTTTGACATAATTACTTATTTGGTTGTAGAACTGATAAGTGCAGTTTATACTTACTTATTCATGCATTCTTAGCTTATTATTTTTTGTTAAGTTTCACGTCATTTAATGTATTTTGTAGTTTCTTTTATGTTTTATTGATAAGAAGCATTGGAATATGAATCATGGAGTAATTATACGTGTTTTGGGATCTTAGGGACGCATCGAAAGCATGCGGGAAAGTAGAATATGTGAAAAATCACATCCTGAAAATTTTACCAAGCGTCGCGACGCCCAGGCAGCATCTTCATACAAAAATCCTGAGAATTCAATGCCGCGACGCCAATTCTGACTTCGCGACGCTGCAGCAGACTCCCAGAATCTTCAGAAATTAGTATTCTACATGCACAAGGACTCTATGACATCCCTTTAAATATAGAGGCTCGTCAAAAAATCTAAAATGAGGAGAAAAATACAAAACTCAAGAATTCTAAACACATATTGTGGAGAGATCCAAAGAGGAAGATTGAAGAGCGACAAGAGGAGACGAATGCGGTGACGTCCGAAGATGAAGGGATTCGATTCGGATTTTATCTTATAGTTTCTTTCTTCAAACTCTAATGATTTCTAATATGTTCATGACCCTATTTTCATTATTTTATCTTTGGTCATGAACTAACTCTATTATTCTAGAGATGATATAGCCAATACTTGAACCTATGATATAGATGTCTATCTCGATTTGCTAATGTTATGATGTATGGTATGGTTAAAAAAAAAGAAAAAAAATTTGAAAAAAACAAAAGAGAAAATTTGAAAAAAGAATGAAAAGAAAAAAGAAGTTAAACCACTTATAAATGATCAGCGTGAAGCTACCCATAGGCTAGTGTTAGGACCACAATGAGGAGAAATGCTACCTTAAAGGGTAGGTGTGTTGAAAAAAATGAAATGAGGAACAAAAAAGAAAAAAAAAAGAAAAAAGCATATCATACTGAGCAAATGATAAATAATTACGGAGAAATTTTGAGATATGCGGGTTGGTTTGACCCATCGGATCTCAATTTTTGAGACGAAATTATTGAGTTGGCTTACTTAGGAGTCGAGCTATGACCGAACCTTCACACACACAGTGAGTCTAGCTTAGATGATTTATTCAAGAACTTGGATTTAAGTTGCATTGAGTACTTTGAAGGTTCTCTTGTTTCATTGGTAGGCATTCTTTCAAGACAATATTATGTGTAACTATCGGAACTATTTTCTTTTATTTTATTTGCTTTTATATTTTTTGCATGTGTGTGAATGATATTTGTGGGTGTCATCGCTGCAAGCTCTCACAAGACTATAACTCATCCACTGGGGTCGTCTAGGGGCTTAACGGCTTGTTATATACGCTAAATACAATCGTGATCCCTACGAAAGTAGCCTAGTTAATTTTGTTATTTTTTTGTTTATTTTTATTTTGTTTTTATTTAGTCTTTTGCTCAAGACTATAAAAATCTTAAGTTTGGGAGTGTTTGATAAGTGCAATTTATACCCACTTATTCATGCATTCTTAGCTTAATATTTTGTTAGGTTTTGTGTCATTTAATGTATTTTGTAGTTTATTTTATGTTTTATGATAGGAAGCATTGGAACATGAATCTTGGAGTAATTGTATGTGTTTTGGGACCTTAAGGATGCATCGGAAGCATGCAGGAAAGCAGAATACGTGAAAAATAACATTTGAAAATTTGGCCTGGCGTCTCGACTCCCAGACAGTATCTCATACAAATTCCCGAGGATTTGGCTTGGCGTCACGACGTTGCGGCAGACCCCCAGAATCTTCATAAATTAGTATTCTATATGCACAATGACTCTAGTATTTCCCTATAAATATATAGGCTCGTCCAAAATCCTAAAAAGATGAGAAAATTACACAACTCAATAGTTCTAAACACATATTTTAGAGAGATCCAAAGAGGAAGATTGAAGAGCGACAATAAGAGATGAATGCGGTTGATAAGTATAGTTTATACCCACTTATTCATGTATTCTTAGTTTATTATTTTGTTAGATTTCGTATCATTTAATTTATTTTGTAGTTTGTTTTATGTTTGATTGATAGGAAGCATTAGAATATGGATCTTGGAGCAATTGGACTTGTTTTGAGACCTTAGGGACTCATCGGAAGCACGCGGGAAAGTAGAATACGCAAAAATCACATCCTGAAATTTTGGTCTGCTGTCGCGACGCCCAGACAACATCACCATATATATTTCCCGAGGATTTGGTGCCGCAATGCCAATTCCGACGTCGAGACACTGCGACAGACTCCTAGAATCTTCAGAAATTATTATTTTACATGCACAAGGACTCCAAGACTTTCCTATAAATATAGAAGCTCGTACAAAACCCTAAAAAGAGGCTAATACATAACTCAAAAGTTCTAAACACATATTTTAGAGAGATCAAAGGAAAAAGATTGAAGAGCGACAAGATGAGACAAAGACGGTGACGTCCTAGGACGAAGGGATTCGATTCGGGTTTAATCTTCTAGTTTCTATCATTAAATTTTAATGATTTTTATTATATTCATGACCATGTTTTCTTTGTTTTTATCTTTAGTTATAAACTAAATCTATTATTCTAGAGGATGATGTAGTCAATGTTTGAGCCTATGCATTGATTGCCAATTTGATTTTAATGATGTTTTGAATCAGTTTGTTTGTATTCTCTTACGCAAATGCTTCTTGTTTGTTGGAAACAAATTGAGATGATGAATGTTTAGAATTTATCGCTCGGGAGAGAGAGATTTTGAATAGGATTTAGAGAATATAACTTAGGAGATTTGTAGAGTTCGGGAGAATATATAATCCTTTCAAAGCCGTTAATAAAGAATCACAAAGCATAATAAGTTGTTAATTATTAGATTTTTATATGGATATCGAAATCTGTAATTATAATCTTTTCACTATTGCTCGGTAGAGGGAGTGGAAACTTTAGGATTCTTGACTTATAAACAATGCAACTGAATAAAGATTGAATGGGATGACAAATACATATGGGATAACTAGGTGAAATCAGACTCTAGAATCTTTCTCTTCTTGGATTATCTTTTTCAAACGTTTTACTACCTTGTTTATTTAGTTTTTAATCTAAATTCAGTTGTTTTATGAATAGAGTTAGGGTTATCAATTATAGTACTTAGTGTGAGTTGAATACAATCCATGTGGGTTCGACACTCTTTCACTTATCTTTACAAAAACTTGACACCGTATGTTTGTGGTACGATATAAAATATCACAACAAATTTTTGGCGCTGTTGCCGGGATTGTTACTTTTATTCACATTAATATTGTTACCAAGTAACCTTGACTTTAATTTAGATTTTTTTATTTTTATTCTTCTTTTTGCGTCTGGCTGAAGACGTTAAACTTAGCGCTAGAGGGAGGCAACCCTTACATTTAAATTTTTTTATTTTCTTTACTTTAGTATTATTTTATTGTGTGCTAATTGCTTGTTTTTTATTTACATGAGTATTTATGCAGGTGTTAGCGCAACCCACATAGCCCACGCAACCAAAGTCTTACTAGTAGGAGCCTGATCAACTCCATGTCCGCTAGTGTTGTTCCTCACTCTTGTTTCTTTATGTTTATCTTACATTGAGGACAATGCAAGTTTTAAGTTTGGGGGTGTGTGCATGTAGTGACAGTTCCTACTATTTTTAGTTTTTTTTTTTTTTTAAAAAAAAAAATCCTTGTTTTTCGTCCTAGATAGTGAAACATAAGTCTAATGATGAGTTTTATTTGCTTAATGATGAAATTTTAGAAACGATAAGTTTCCAATTGATTTTTATCTGATGTCTTGAGTAGGTGATCTAAATTAGACTCGTAAGCACTTAACAATAGGTTTTCAGCAGTAAGAACTTAAGTACTTGACAAAGTGACTAGTTAAAGAAATTGCATGCCAATGAATGACCGTTTGCTTAGATGTGTATCTTGATTTGTCAGTGTTATGATATATGGTATGGTTCAAAAAAAAAAAAGAGTTGAAAAAAAAAAGAGTTTATACCACCTATAACCGATAAGCGTGAAGTTACCCATGGGGCGAGTGTTAGGACCACCATGAGGAGAAATGATACCTTAAAGGGGTAGGTGTGTTGAAAAATTGAAAATGAAAGGGGAAAAAAATCA
Organism: Zanthoxylum bungeanum; assembly: GCA_019454045.1. Taxonomy (NCBI): domain Eukaryota; kingdom Viridiplantae; phylum Streptophyta; class Magnoliopsida; order Sapindales; family Rutaceae; genus Zanthoxylum; species Zanthoxylum bungeanum. Next base: position 23,415 of record SKCR01034177.1, on the reverse strand, counting down.
TGTCATATTGAGCACAAAATAAGGCAAATACATAGTATTTTTGAGTTATCTAGGTTGGTTTGACCCATCGGATCCCAATTTTTTAAAACGAGATCATTGAGTTGACAAACTTTGTTACTGCCTATATGGTTGGTTTTATTTATTCGGCATAATTGAGTACTTAACTGAACTTGTTAAAGACAAAAGTTATTACCGCCTTTATGGCTGGTTTTATATATTTTGACATAATTAATTCCTGAAAAAATTTAACTGGGTAGTAATGACAATTTATATATTATAAAAAATAAGAGTTCTCTAAATTTGAAATATTAAGAGTGAATTCCCTAGCCCTAGCATTTTATTTTATTGTTGCTTTCCCATTTAAATTGTCAATCACTTCAAACAAATCAATGTTTTTATTTTCACTCGAATTATTATTTTAATTTACTAAATATATTCCTTGTGGATCGACCCCGAATTTATCGAGTTATTTTATAATTTCGACACTCTTATATTTGAAAGTAAAGAACCACTTTGTGAGTGTGTCAGCTCCCGCCTATGGCACCAGAATTATTTTATTATAATTCTTAAATAAATAACAGATAAAGATCCCAAAATTTTAATATTATAATTATATTGTATGATTAAGGGACCTGAAATATAAAAATTTATCTAAAACCCCAAGGATCTCGGGACCACACACGGATGAATTGTAATCGCATAAAGAAATGAAGAAAACAATAACATCTTACTATCATATGGTTATCAAATAGTCATTTTTATTAGGTATAAAGGTACTTACAATATCACGAAATAAAAATAATTGTTAAGAAAAATGGTCAAAATATAGTCAAATTTACTTTGTATTTCTAAAATTTAACATAATTTTAAATTTAGCATACACAACTCTAATCTTAACAGTATTTGTTCAATTATATTAGTAATGGGGAGGGGAATGAATCGACATCTCCATATACATCCCGACAATCTTCAGATGTCTCTGTCTTCTAAGCAAGTTTGCTTAAAATAAATTTAAATCATTGAAAGAAAAAATTGACAATTTCTATTACACAAGTCACAATCTAAAAAAAATGAAATTTGTATTTTATAGCTTTTTATTTGGACCGTAACTTAATAAAATGATGGATCCCTTATTAAAAAGTTTATATATATAATATTATTTCATTTAATTCCTTATGCTTTTTATAATTTATATATTTTTATAAATATTAAAATATTTTTTATTTACATCTAAATAAAATTTAAATAGAAATTTAAATATAATTATAAAAAATAAATTAATTAAAACTGAATGGATAACGAGAAGGGAATGAAGATTTACTTAATCCTTATCATTTCCCCGAATAAGAAATTGGTATTAAATTTTCCTCATCTCCGTCTTCAACGTTAATTTTTTCAAATTTTTATCATCGTTCCCGCCCCAATTGGAGAGGGTCCTCAAGGGCCCTTATCCCCCTTAAAGATTTATGCCATCCCTAATATTAACATGTGAAATAAAACACATAAAATCTTAATATTTAAGAATAGACACACTGAATCTTTTAAATTTGGATAATTGTAGTCAACATTTATCATAACATACATATTAAAAATATAATATAATAGTATATATGATGTCTCGAAACAAATAAAATACTAGCAATAGGGAGTCTGTATCTCTAACGTTAATGCAAGCCTTAAAATATTCTGACAAATGCGTTTTTTAACGTTTATAAAATAATAATTTCACAACATGAAATTATTTTTTTGACGTTAGCTTATATTCTACAACATTTATCATAACATACATATTAAAAATATAATATAATAGTATATATGATGTCTCGAAACAAATAAAATACTAGCAATAGGGAGTCTGCATCTCTAACGTTAATGCAAGCCTTAAAATATTCTGACAAATGCGTTTTTAAACGTTTATAAAATAATAATTTCACAACATGAAATTATTTTTTTGACGTTAGCTTATATTCTAGCGTTTATTTCATAATTTATAAAATAGTGTATATTTTCAATATAATACTCTCTACCAAAACGATCCTAAATTTTAGAAGTCTTTTTCTTGGTGTCATTTCCCCTCAAATTACCTAGAATTTTATAGTTATTAACTCGATCATTTTTAGCATTTAGGTGTTTTTTAATTGGGCCTTCTAATAACTTGGGTGTGTTTTAATTGGGCTTTATAATAGCAGAGCCCAATCCAATTTGCAGTAAATCTTACCGAACTTTACACGATATTTTTTTTTCCAAATATACGGATTGCCATAACAATGGTCGGTAGTTCGATAAGGCCGCCTGGAATTTTGCGGAAGTGACCGACTCATGACGTGGCAGCCAACGTGGGTAGCTGATCTCACTCTCCGCGTACAAACCGCGTAAACGCGTTCTCTGATTTTTATTATATCCCTTTTGTTTTGTTTTCTTTTGATGTGTGAGAAGAGGAAAAAAAAAAAGACAATTCTTTTTATTCAATGAACATACCAGCAAGATTCCCAAAAAAAAAAAAAAAAAAAAATCGAACATAAGACCAGCTAGAAATACTGCCCGCCATTAATTAAAAATCAAATTTCTAAAAATAAAAATTAATAAACATCCATTTAAAAATACAATTTAATTCCACTTATAAATCTTATTTTAAGACATTTTAAAAAACATCTAATCTTAAAAATAGTTTTAAACGTTTTCAAATAAATTCTTGGTGTTTGTTTCAAATTATTTATAACATCTTTAATTTAAAAGTCCTTGAGATCATTATTTAGTGTTGCAGTGTTCGTGATTTGACGTTTAGGTCCTGATTTCGAATTTAAGAGAGTGTGTTTTTTTATAAGAATTTAACACCGTCAGAGATTTTATCTATTTCAGTTAAATTCAATAAGAATGATTACTGCGGAATTTCCATCCATTAAAAAAATATTTAATTTAAAATCTCTAGATAATAACTACCGGTCCCTACTCCCTAGCTCTCCACGAAGGAAATTAATACAGTGTACAACTTAAGCTACGTAAGTCGTTATGAAGGTTATAATAATGGTCCTGCCATTTGGCAAAATCATTTTTTTCAGCCACGTGTAATCATGACAAGCGATCTTTTGTACAAACGTCACCAACTAACTGTGTTCCCTCGCGCAGTTTATGAAAGCTCTTTCTTTATCTACTATATGTTTCGACCGTCGTGCTTACCGTTCTACCCCTAAAGAGTGAAGGGATTTTTTTTTGTTTTAAAAACATTTTCGATGACTTAAATACCCCTCGATACATAGTGGCAGGGACATAAATATATTGGCTTAAAATCCGTAATTCTGAAATACTTGCTAAGAATTTTCATTTGACTTTTTTTTACCGGGAACATTTCTTTCATTTTTTAACCGTACAATAATTTCAAATTTCGAAATTTACATTCTACATTTATATTTCAATTTTTAAAATAATAAATTATTTCATTAATACTATTAATAAAGTGACATTTCAATTTTTAAAATAATAAATAGTAAAAGTAAGCGTTTTAAATACTTTTGAATCAATGTAAAATTATGATGTATAATTTGACAAGAATACATTTGTTGATGATGTTTTTAGGTCCTATGTTATTTAAGGAGCACAGAGGGGGCAAAAAAAATAATTCCCTTCTTGATCGAGATCATTAATGCCGACCCGACCACATGAGTGTTATAAAGCCAACAGGTATAGACCGAGCATTTGATGATTGGTGACCGACCACTTTGGTTCGGATGACCGAGCATTATCAGATCAGTAGCAGCATTCTCAGCTCAAATGATCATCATGACCGACCTCATGAAGACCGAGCATATGGCGAGACGTGCTCCAGAAGATAAGGCATCATATTTTTACGGACAAGATAATAAGTTGTCCTACTTTCATGGGGTAAACTAGTAAGTCAATATCCTAGTATGATAAAGGAAGTGAAAGTAGTTTTTGACTAGGAATCCTTATGGAAAAGGAAAATTGTTTCAACTAGGAAATTCTTGTAGGAGAATGAATCTGATTTCTACACTATTATAAATAGGAGGGTAGAGTGTGCGTAAGAGGCATCAGAATCAAGGTCAAGATCATTACGATCAGACTTGTAAACACAAGAGATATCAGAGAAGTATATCTCGGTAATAAAAGTATCGTTCGTTTTGTGCCCGTGGACGTAGGTGGGATCTGATCCGCCGAACCACGTTAAATCTTCTTGTTGATTGGTGTATTTATCTGTCTTTTGCTAAATTTGCTTTTGGTTCCCCCTTAACCGAACAAATTTACTATTGAGGGAGGATCGTCTCGGGAGTAATATTCTCATATCACCCTGAGACCAAAATCAGCCGTCAACAACATTTATTCAATAAAACATACATATAATTAATAAAAATAATAATATGAACTAGGTGTTTTTTATATGTAAATGTGGGTGTATAAAATTATTCACACTCAAGTGACGCTACATGTCCCATCATTAATGATGTGTTCTAGTATTTGGTGGCTTGCTTGGCTTGGGAACTTAGTTGACGTATTTGTAGGAATGTTTCATTTGGATCAACTCTATTTAAAAATGTGTCAATATGTAATTGATTGATTTTCCTATGATTCACTTTAGTATCTTGTATCACGCAAAAAAACTTCTTTTTTTTCCATTAAATATTATTGTTATTTCACATACTATTTCTATATTTATATATAATTGTAAAAGTTTACATCCGTAATATTATTTATTATTATGTAAAAAAAAAAAAAAAAAATTGAGATACCCCGTTTAAATTTTGTAAGAAGCTTGCCTGAGGGGTATTACGGTCATTAGAAATCTTGACGATTAATAAAAAAGTGGACATTAATCAAGTTATAAAGTGAGCGAGCAAAATAAAAAAGAAAAGAAAAGAATGGCAAAACGGGAAAGTAAAAAATTATGCCGATTTGATAAGTCAGTTACGTCCGGATGCAGGAAATATGAAGCTACAAGCATATAAAAGCAACCATCTTTGTCCCTCTCTCTCTCTACCCGGTAGTGGCTTGCTCTTGTATTTTCTAAAGAGAAAAAAAAAAAAAAAAAGACCTTTATTTTTCTTGAGGAATAAAAAATGGCGGATCAGCTGACCGATGATCAGATCTCCGAGTTCAAAGAAGCCTTCAGCTTGTTCGACAAGGATGGCGATGGTCTGATTCTTCTATCTCTCTCTATATATTTAAAATTTATTTATTCGCTTATAGATCTCGATTTCGTTTATAGATCTGGTTTTAGATTCATGAATCTGTTGACTCTCCATCATATTTGTTTTGATCGTAGTTTTGATTCTCTCATGTTTGGTTCTGTGATGCGATTTTGTTGATGTTAGTTGTTCTATATTTATAGGCTGATGCTTTTCATTTATAAATCATTTGTGTAGATTCTGTGACCTTATATCAGAATTGTCTCTGAAATTTTATGGACCTTGTCCAATATGAAGGTCTGTTGTCCAAAATTTCTCCTTTTCTTCTTTTCAATTCTATCAATCCTTTCATCTCTTCCAAAAGCTTTATCCAGACAACTTTAAGATTTATGCAATTTTCGGTAATTATGTACCTTATAATTTTGTTTAGGACATGAAAAATGGTTATCATTCTATATGCCGCTGCCACCTTTGGTTTTTATGTCATTTTACGAATTTGCCTCAGAGTTTAAGAACTTAACATTTAAATCCTAAAACTTAATTCTACATAATTTATCAATAACTCCTCAATACGTTAAAGTGTGTGACCCATTAGATACTTTCTTATGTTGGCAATGGAGATAGTTATACACTTCATAAGTTAGATAAATTAATTTAATTAATTGATTCTCAATTAATTCCTTAATTAAGAAACTAATTTTCATAGATCAAGAGCGGCATCTAGCAATGCATCATGACCCCCAATTAAGAAAGAATATTTTCTTTAGTGAAACTTATTCCGTATACGATTCAATAGGAGAAATTTATCTGGAATAGGTTGGATAGTCGTTCAATTCTTTCGAAGTCATTGGGTCCTTTTCGTCGTTCGATAATCTCAAATCCGAATTCTGAATCAAAATAATGAAAATCAGGATATCTATTCGCGGAAGAAACAAAACAAATTGATAGTAACCAGTAACCTTACCTCGGATCCAAGGTTGACCTATTCGGGAATCTCCGGATCTAACTATAGAAAGAAAAAAGGAAAAGAAACAAAAAAGGGGGGAGACAACACCTGGAGATATCAGAAGTGAGAATGCTGACCAAAAGAAAGAAAACAATTTTTTAAGTATCAATGATCAGTACCAGTGAATCGGATAGAATGGAAGAAGAAGAACTGCATTGTATCGTCAAATATTCAATATGATTCCACAAGATCTAGTTTCGTTCAAGTAACGGATTCTAGAATTCAGTTCAGATGTGGGATACCTATCCAGAAGTTAAAATAAAATGGCAGACACTGGTCCCATATCACGAAAGGCTCATAACTCAAGTTGGATAAATTTCAAAGCCGAGTTTTGTTAAAAGTTCCGTCAATGGGTATACGCCTGACTCCTGACGTATACGAAGGATACAATCCATCTAAATGGAATCCATATTAGAATGAGACATTTCTCCATTTTTGTTTTCGTTCGAAAAAAAAAATTCGCATTTTTCTTTCCGATCTCTTCTTCGGAAAGCATAAAGAATATGTGATATAATTTCAGGACCTTTGTCAGGCTTAAGGTAAAGGGCATGAGAGAAAGAAAGTTCTTGTTTCCGGGCTTATCGATGGGATTCAATCCTTTCACATACATATGGGAAATCAAAATGTCTACTCTATTAAATCATGGCTATTAGAACATTGACTTAAGCTGATAATATATATAGTTTCTGAAACTCCTTTCAGAACTCGTCATGGTCATAGACTTATATTATCACTTATGTCAAATTGCGCCTCTTGGGATATCAACTCTATGTTATCCAGAGCGGCTAATCCTTTATTGATCACTCACAACCTTCATATGCTTTACATATTGCCCAATCATTACCCTATGCGCAATCTCGCTATGGACTACGGAGGTGTAATGTCAAAGCATATATGATCCAGATACAAGATACCATGGAGACCTCAAGTCTAAGGATCATTCATAATATCGTTACAAAGAGAAATCCCATAGATATGTGGATAACGCTCCATATGAGTTCTCAAGCGGGTCAGTTCGATGTACTTGTTCTCCAACAAGCATCCATATGTTAGACTAAGTGAACACCTTTATTAGTAGCTTATGAGATCAACTATCTTCTTTTGACAAGGAAACAGACATAACATATGCCGATCTAATCTAAGATTCATCAATATGCTGTGTTGATAATCCTACGATCGGGAATATTTAAGAATGATTGGATCTCATAAATTAAACTTAATTTAATTCCTTTTATCGTCATTCTGAGGACTTTATTTTACAAGTAGTCAAAATTGTTTATAGACAATACTTATAAATAAACTGTCAAATTTTATTAATCAATGCAAAATATAAAATTACATATTTGTCCCTATTGGATCTAGGGCATATAACCAACAGTTTAGGACATGAAAAATGGTTATCATTCTATATGCAGCTGCCACCTTTGGTTTTTATGTCATTTTTCTGTGCAACAGCTGCCATCTTCATACTCAATTCGATTGTGTTCCAGATTTAATTTTGGATTGTGTTTTTTTTTTTTGGGTTCTTTCATGGAGAGTGATTTGGTGGTGCTCTGTGGATTCTTGGGTTGGTAGTTCTTTGATGAGAAGTTGAGAGGGGAGGAGGACTGGGAAGCTTAGTGCAAGTTCTAGAATTGAGAGTGCAAAATGCTGGAAATGCGTTCCAGCTTTTTCGTCTGTCTTTTAAAAAGTTGAAAAAGGGTTGTGGCCCTTGTTGAAAAAGCTATTTTCTACTGTGAAAATGAAGTCGTTTGTTTTGCATATATTTGCTTTGAGATTTTTTGACTGGGTGCATTCCCTTACATTATTGATTCCACTTGTATTTTTGAAGTAGCTTACACCTTTTTTTGGCATGCTACATTTTGTTGTGGACTTTTATACTATTATGTTGTTTTTTATACTGTGGTTGGGTATTCTTGTCTTATTTTGTTTCTGATATATTGACAAATCAGCGATATTTAGTAGCCGTTTGTCCAGCTAAACCCTCCATGTTCACTGATGCTTGGTTTGCTTGTTTGATTAGCAGAATAATTGTACAAGCAATTTGGTCTCTTACTGTTGTCAATATTGTTCTGTCTGTTTTTCACTGTTTATGTAATTGATATTACAGGTTGCATTACCACCAAGGAACTTGGCACTGTTATGAGGTCTCTGGGCCAGAATCCCACTGAGGCTGAGCTCCAGGACATGATCAATGAAGTGGATGCTGATGGTAATGGAACTATTGATTTTCCTGAATTTCTGAACCTCATGGCAAGGAAGATGAAGGATACCGACTCTGAGGAGGAGCTGAAAGAGGCCTTCCGGGTTTTTGATAAGGATCAGAACGGTTTCATCTCAGCTGCTGAGCTGCGCCATGTGATGACAAACCTAGGGGAGAAACTTACCGATGAAGAGGTTGATGAGATGATAAGAGAGGCTGATGTTGATGGCGATGGACAGATAAATTACGAGGAATTCGTCAAGGTTATGATGGCCAAGTGATGATCCCCATCCCCCACAAAAACGTAAAAAATGGGTTGACTAAATTTTTAATTTGGTAGTTATGATGGTAAAGCTAAAGGCAGCAATGGTGGTGTAGGAATGTAGTTGTCTCCCGCTTCAATTTGTTGTCTTGCGAGTCGTCAAACTTTTCAGTTTTTATTTATCTGAGTTTTCCTGCAGTTCTGTGAAGGATATTGTGTGTCTGTTAAATGAGTCTCATTAATTACTGTCCGTGTGATGTTTATTTTTAAATTATGCATTGTATTCTAAGAATCAGGCTATCAGCTTAGGTTTCTTGGCCAAGAATTTTATTTCTCTGTTTATGATAAATGAATTTGCGCTGGTTATTTGTTGCACGAGAATGTTTTGGAGTAGTGTTGGCATCGTTTCATTATTTTTTTTTTAATTTTTTTTTTTTGGCTATATCTATATTTATCAGTAAATTTAAAATAATTATAAATATTATATTTATAATGTAACTGGATGGTATGAGTTTTAAGTGGTGGTGTAAATCATCACCTAAGAAAGTTGGATTCAAAAAACCTTCTCCTGGTGAGTATTAAAATAGCATTTCTCACCCTTTTCCTGGACTTTTAGGCAAGGAATTCAATCCCACAAATAGTAAATCAGTAAATATTATATAAATAATAATAAATAATTGACCCACTATACATTCACATGATCAATTCTAGTAAATTCGGGTTGATATCATCGATGGGTGTAATTTGATGACAAAAAACTTAAGATTTGATTATCAGGTCTTGGGTTTGAGTTTAAAATATACATTTTTTATAAGAATTTAGGAAAGTCAAATATTTTACATGTTCCACTTAAGAGTGATTTAGCAGTTGATTTTCAACGTTTCAAAGAAAAATGGTTAGATCTCTCTTTTTGCTCGACAATTACCACCTAATTGGTGGTATCTCGCGCGACTGGGTGGTCGGCTTGAAATCGGTGCGTAGGTGACGATTTCGTCCACACTCATTTTTTTTTTTCGTCGCTCCAAAACGACGACGTTTTGGAGGGAGTTACAACCCTCCAAAGTCATCGTTTTAGGGGAGTGGGGTTATAAAAAAAAATTACGTGTTATTTCTGCTTCTTTTTGCGTGCATCTCCAGTCGTTATTTCTGCTTCTTCTACTTCACTTCGTTTCTACACAGAGGATTTGGCAAGTCTTGATTTTTTTTCTTTTTTCAACAAAAAAAAAATATATTAATAAATTGGTTGAAATGAATGATGTTGGTTAGTTACAAAAATAAATAAAAAAAAATGTTGGTTAGTTACAAAAATAAATAAATAAAAAATTTCTTCTTCAGTTCGCCTCTGCCCTCTGCTTTGGTTTTGATTTTGTTTTTCGTTAATAGTTAAAAATTAATTACATATTGATATTAGATTATGGATTATGCTCACGAGTGCCCTTAGGCCACTCATTAAGAATCCATTTAAGGAAAATTTTGAGATCATTTTTATGGGGAATGAAAAAACTATCAAATCATTAATGACTTTTTTCTTTTTCTCATCAAATTTTTCCTTAAATTGATTCTTAACGAGTGCCATGTTGGGTTCTCTAAGAACATGCCTATGATCAAATTAAGCATAAAACATGTGAATACTCGAAGTAAGATTGCGGAAGAATACTTACAACGATCGGTTATGTGGATGTGTTGACAACAAAAACTTTGTCTCATTTAGAAGTGCTCCAAGCTCCTCTCTTTGATTGTATGTTGAGCTCCAAGCTTGGTGAATAAATTCCAAACTCAATGGATTGTTTCCCTAACACCTTGGTTGACTCTTTAAGTGCTAGCTATGGAAGAAATTTGCAACAAAAATCTTCCATTTGGAGTGAGCAACTCACGGCAATTGTAAGAAATGAGAGGGAGAGTTCACGCCAATGAGAGAGAAGAAAGAGAATGAAAATGTGTAAGATGATCTTGATTTTCCAAAATCAAAAATTCATATACCAAATCCAAGATTTGGTAAAAGTCATTCACCTTTTCAAAATTAAATAATGAAATGTGTCTTACAAGTTAACATAACTAATATTAACTTCCATCACCATAAAGTAGGTAGTTTGACTAGTGATGTGACTTGTGGTGGGCCCTACTTGATTCAAAATTCGAGTGGGCCCGCAAACACATTCCGGGCTCGGGTTCGTTAATTTCGAATTAATGAATTTTCCGTTGCGACTTAATTAAATCAAATTTAATTAAATAATTATGCCTAGCAAAATTACTATTAAAGTCGCTCGCGAATTAATTCTAAATTAATTCGTTCGTCCGAATTAAAATTCAATTTTAATTCCTTTATGAAATCTAATTTCATTTAATATATCGAATATATTATTTAATCGATTAATTGTGAATTAATCGTTCTCTCTCTTCTATTTGAATTTTATCCCAGATATATTCTTTCCGCAATTAATCCTAGATTAATTTTCTCTCTCTCACAATTAATCTCATATTAATTTTGTTCGAGTCATACGTAATCGGTGAATCTTCAGGAAGCGACCCATGAGATCCCTGGATATGTTGGCAATAAATTCGGTCGTCGGACTATCCGAACACGTGTGTACCTCGTATCACGTTCTTTCCGATTTACAAGACATGGTTGGCTTATAGCAAAGCGTCGTGCCTTCCCAATTCTCCAGAAATATTCTTTAAGGAATATATAATCTATAACAGGCGTAGTATACGTAGTATTGCGTATTGTGATCCAGTATCAGATGTCACATGCACGGCATGGGGCTGGAATAGTGTTTGCCCCGTACGAAGCATATATCGGATCACAAGCAACTAGTCTCTTTAATCGGATAATCATGACCTTGTCATATTATCCCGATAGTTGCAACATAATAGAGTACTAGTTATGTATCCTTGCGTGATCATCATCTCCATATGACTGAAGTGATACTTCCATCTTGACATCACACCCAATACACTACGATTCACAATAAACCCAAAAGAGGCGTACATAGAACCTGTTAAAGCCCCGGACGACCAAAACCAAAGCGTATTATTTGTCGCAAGTATTAGCGATGCAAGTCTCAGGTTAAGACCAAATACACCTACCCTGATTTGGATTCCCATAGACACAAAGTCATACTATCAATGGGATTCCGATGGGTCTATCCAGAGCGAAGCTGTTTCCGTACCATCGGCAAACACAACCTCATATCACACTTGCATAAGTACCCAATACTTAAATATATGAGAACTATATTGTTACGCTTCCATAACACGCACAAGTGCAATACTAGTTTATTATGCATTATCGATGTCCAGTCTCGATAATACAACGACTAGGGATATTTAATGATTAAACCTTTGTGGATTGATATTGTCTCATATCTTATTAATCCGGAACTAATCATAATGACTTTTATCATTTATATATATTCAAGTAATCTAATTACAAAATGATAAAATAACAATTTCCATCATATTATAGTTCATGATGAACCCCGCTCCAGCTGTCAGGAAGAGACTGCAAGATCAAATCTATAGAAGTCTCAGCCTCAAAAGTTATGCCTAGCTGACCTAGCTGTTCGATGTCAGCAATCATCTGCGACACATGGTGCTTGACAGATGTACCATCTGAAATTCGAGAGCGAAAGAGCTTCTTCTGCAATTCATACCTTTGCGATCAAAGGTTAGATCGATGAAGGTCCTTCAATTTTGCCATTATAGTATAGAGATTCATCTCCATTGTTCTGGCGATGAAATTGAGGGGTCATTGCAGCGAGCATGACAGATTGAGCAGTTGTGTTGTCATCGCTATGAGTCTTCCAAACCTCAAGCTCAAGCGGCTGGTTAATTCCGGGCTTAGGCCCGAGAGGTCTCTCTATCGTATAGAGCATCTGCTCGGCCCCCAAGACAATCCTGAGGTTCATATCCCAGTCAGGAAAGTTCGCACCATTAAAGACATTTTCGCCCATGATAATGTCCTTAACGTTGATCTTTCCCGCCATCTTAATTGCAATAGTCTAACTATTCAATTAACGATTTTTGGGTACAGTCCAACTGTTACAAGAAAATAATAAAATATTAGTCCAACTAATAAATACATAAAATGACGAAATAATTTGAAAGCGCGTATTGGCAAGTATTTGAACGAAATTGCAAATTCAATACTAGCATCTCACTATTTTTCGGTGAGCCTCTAACCCTCTGTTGAGTACTCGGGAAACCTAGTTTCCTAGTGGGCTAGGATCCCGTTAAATAACACACAACCTTGACTTTGGCCAACAAGCTGTATGATATTTAACTAGGTAGATCTCTAAGATCAATTGGATCTCATCCAATTCCTAGATCCGGTAGGTGGACCTCCAAGTCCGAAATATATATGCCAATATATCCAATATATTTTCCTAACCTTTTCCTCTGAATCAACTAATCTTTGGCTTTGGCTCAACAAGTTTAATGATTCCAGTTAAGCGGGACTCATTGACCTTGGAAAACTTCGTAATCCATGTCGATGAACAAGAAGTGTCCTTGACTTTGGCCAACAAATCACAACTTGCCCAAGACATGCGATATGGAACAAAGCTTTCATGGTTCAAACACATCCGCGATGACATTGATCTTGAATTTGGCCAACAAACCAATGCCAATCTTGGATCTTGAGAAAGAACCACTCAATGGAAGGAATTCGCTTAATATTTGTTTGAGGGTTTTTCAGGTAAATATTTACTATCTTTGATTAGGTCTCATCATACACCCTTAAGCATGCATTCTAAAAGCATAATAAGGCGCGAATAAAATAATAATGATATGCGGATGGATATTTAACAAATTGTTCCTAGAACAAATCACTCTTTTGTTGGACAATTATGACCCATAGCATCACTATTTGTACAGATCATGGTGTTGTTGTACAAATTAACTATGTGACAAAAGAAATTGCTATTTTATCATTTGTAATTAGATTACCAAGATATATAAATGATAAAAGGTCCTTAAGATTAGTTCCGGATTGAGATGATATGAGACAGTATCAATCCACGAAGGTTTAATCATTAAATATCCCTAGTCGTAGTATTATCGAGATTGGACATCGATAATGCGGAATAGACTAGTATTACACTTGTGCGCATTGTGGGAGCATAACGACATAGTTCTCATATATTTGGGTATAGGATACTCATGCAAGTGTAATAGGAGGTTGTGTTTACCGATGGTAAGGAAACAGCTTCTCTCTGGATAGACCCCTCGGAATTCCATTGGTAGTATGACTATGTGTCTATGGAAGTCTGAATCAGGGTAGGTGTATTTGGTCTTAACCTGATACTTGCACCGCTAATACTTGCGACGATCAATATACTTTGGTTTTGGTCGTCCAGGGCTTTAACAGGTTCTTTGTACGCCTCTTCTGGGTATATTGAGAATCGTAGTGTATTGGGTGTGATGTCAAGATGGAAGTATCACTCCAGTCATAGTGAAGATGATGATCACGTAGGATACGGAACTGGTGCTCTTATATGCTGCAGCTATCGGGATATTATGACTAGGTCATTGTAGGCACTGCATTTTTACACATAAGTCCCTATGATGAGTCTCATTTTGGAGACACTACCTTTTAAGTCACGGAGGTCACGGGAAACGGACATCGGAAGGGGAAATTCAGAATAAACAAGGTTCACTGTTTTCGTTAGTGCTGCGTTCGTTTTTACGTTCGAACGTCAAACGGATTGCGGGCGTTCGTGCCGCGTTCGAGGAAGCGTTCGAACGGTGTCGGTAATTCTGGTTTTGCTGCTAGCCTCACATCCAGCCCAATTAGCCCCCCAAAGCCCATAAAACACATCCCAATTTAAATAAATAAATATTAATTAAAACATTAACTAAATAAGATAATAATTAAATTAATTAAATAATTAAATAAAACATATACCAAACATAAAATAAGCAATTACCAACTTAAACTAAAATCATGCCTAAATTAAACAAATCACATACTAAATCAAAAATATAATCATACCAAGTTAAAATCAATCAACCAATTAAAGCCAATCATATATTTGACTTCCTAATCTAATAAGATAATTAACAATCTAAAATATTGTATTCCTAAACCAAACCAAATCAAATCCCTTGCTTTCCTTGTCCAACACCAAATCAAATCCCTCTTTAATTAGCCAAATCCATTTCCTTGTCAAGCCCAACCCTTTGCCTATAAAAAGAACCATTCACCAACCTTCTCAACCCTAGTCCCTAGTCCCTAGCTCATACACAACACACATAAAAATTACAGGAAGAACACACCCAAAAAGAGTAAGCAAAAGATAAAGAGGAGACGGCAGCGAAACCACAAGGAAACAGTAGCAAAACGGACTCAAAACAGTAAGACAACGAACGAGAACAGTGAACCAGTGAACCATAAAAGTTGCGGAGCTTTACCCCCTTCTGATTTTCGTGAAACGCGAGTCCGAGAGACAGCTTAAAATGTTAGACCTGAGGGTACCTTTTCATTAGTTTATATTCGTTTTTTTATTATTATTATTAAATTCTATCTGCATGAGAGTCGTTTATGGATGCATGTTGTGGCTTGAATGAAATGGAAGAGTGTCGTCTCTTGTGGTATATAGGATGGAAACCCAGACATAAATTCCGTAGCCGAATCCGAATGGACGGTAGTGCGGTCTGTACTTGGGATACAACTCCACGTACCACTTGAGTAAACGGCACCTTCTCTTGTTTTGTGTTGCTTTTATTTATTTATTTCTTGTCATTTAAATTCTGTATGTTGCTTATTCCCGTATGATATGATCGAGTGCATGGGCTTAGTAAGTGCGATGAAAGGTTCCCTAATTGGAGGGGTTAAAATCCTTCACCACGACGCTTTGCCGCACCGATTGATGTGTGTTCGGTTGAATGCGAGATACGTTCAATCGAGCATACCTAGTTTGATATGATTGTCTTTATTTTCGTATGCATGACTCAATCGAGCGCATGGGCTTAGTAAGTGGAATGAAAGATCCCCTATGGGGAGGGGTTAAAGCCCTTTTACCACGATGCTTTGCCGCGCCGGTTGATGTGTGTTCGGTTGGATGCAAGATACGTTCAATCGGACATACTTAGAATAATATGATTGTCTTTATGTTTGTATGCATGATGTGATGTGACGCGCATGAGCTTAGTATGTTGGTCTAAAGGTCCTCTCTTTGAGAGATCAAGAGCCCCAAAAGGCCACCTTTACGGCAGTACTTCGCCGCGCCCCTTTATTTTGTTGTTTATGTATTGCGTCCTATTTCATGCATCAGGTCTGTTCCTGTTCGAACGCGTTTACGAACGCAACTCGAACGCACATACATTTTTACCTTATCATGCATCAGGTCTCATTTCCGTTCGAACGCGTTTACGAACGCCATACGAACGTGAGCATTTTGTTTCATTTCCGTTCGAACGCGTTATCAAACGCCATACGAACGCGAGCATTCTGTTTCATTTCCGTTCGAACGCGTTTACGAACGCTACTCGAACGTGAGCATTCTGTTTCATTTTCGTTCGAACGCGTTTACGAACGCTACACGAACGCGCACCCACTGAACTGAGTCCTCTTCATTAGATTTCATGCATAGTTTTCCTAGTAGCTATCTCCACATGTATAAATACAAATATGTGAATGTATTACAATTCATATGCTTATGTCATGATAACATTTGAGTATTATTTCTTGCGGTATATCGGATGGAAACCCAGACGTAAATTCCGTAGCCGATTCCGAATGGACGGTAGTGCGGTCTGTACTTGGGATACAATTCCACGTACCGCTTGGAAAAGTGCCCATATGTGTGCTTGTATGGTTAATATGTATGCTTGTGTTTTCCTGAATGTATATGCAAATGAAGTTGTATGTTCGTTGCTATTTTGATAAATGTTAAGCATGCAATTTTAAACGTGAGATATATGTGAAATGTGTACATAAGTTTTATTTTGCATATGAGAATTTAGAAGCATGATACCCTTGGAAATAAGTGTTACTTAAGCTTGATTAAATTATTACATAAATCCTTTCATTACAAGTGACATAAGTAAGGGACCATTCCGAACCCAACGGTTTGAGGTCTTCCCTTGCGAGGGGTGAGTGCGGCCTTAAATCTTTGTCCCGGTTCACACCGGGTGGCGACTCCATGTTATTTAGTACTTCCCAACTAGGCCGCGAGCCTAGGAACGGCGTCGCCCAGGTTCTGTTGTCCACAGTCTGGCGACTCCACTGGGGATAGAGAATCGGCCCCGAATATTGTCTTGTAATGTTTGGATTTATGTTTTAATTGACCGTGTCTATAGTGGATAAAATGAGGGTTTAATCAAAGGCATTTTTAGGCTAGGTAATGGTTTGGTGTCTTCCTTCATTCACTACCTTTCTAGAAGGAAAAGCTGTGAAGGCACCTAGATAGCCATCTACTCTTAGCCTATTTTGATGGACTAATTTGGATGACTCGTTGTTTATTCCTGACAACAAGCGATACGAGCCTAAGAGGCTTGGGTATTTAAGTGAGCCTCTCGCTCCACCTTCCCTCTGGGGGATCTACAACGGGAAATCCATTTGACAGTCCGTCACACACCATAGCTCATTGGCACGTACCTTAGTGTATAAAAAATGGTGCGCTCACTTGGTTGCTCGAACCCTTGAGTGGGGAGACCTAGTTGTGGGCCATCCTTCGCCGGTGAGAGCCTTTGTCTATACTCTTACTAACCCACCTATAGACCGGGTTAGCTAAAGTAACAATTATTTCCTTGAATATGTGCTTGTGGACCATCCTCATTTGGATGCAGTTGAACTATTGTCAGAAATGCGGGCTTGCTGGGCCATTTAAACTGGGGCAAGTTCGTACCTTATGACTATTAGGCCCAAAGCTTCTGAAATGTTGATGGGCCATACTGTAGAAATTATTACGTTTGCATTATTTCTTCTTCTATGCTTGTGTTTGGGAACATCGTCGTTTGGATCCGTTTGGACCATTTGCCATGGGATATGGGCTTGTTGGGCCATTTAAACTGGGACAAGAACGTATCTCATGACTATTGGGCCAAAGGCGTCTAAGTGTTGATGGGCCACTTTGTACTTGTGTTCGGAACATTACCATTTGGCTTTAGTTGGGCTCCTTGTCATAAGATGTGAACTCGTTGGGCCATTTAAACTGGGATGGGTTCACTCCTGTGACAATTAGCCCGAAAAATTCTAAAATGGTAACGGGCCGATTTGTGTGAAAATTTTAATTGATTTAGTATATTATATATGTTACATGCATCTCATGCACCTCATGCATACATACATCATGCTAACCCTTGTGTTCTAAAAGCCATCATAGACTCCCGTTGGGTTAGGGAAGAGGGAGACTCACCAAAAGACCGGTAACAGACATGAGTACATCAGATAATGAGGTATCCCGGATAGATCAGTTGGAAAATGGTTTGGCCAAGATTACCGAACAGTTGCAAGCCTTGACTATTGCCATGACAAATATGGTTGTGCCCCGTGCTGGGGGAAACTCTGAGAATGTAAGACGTGAGGAGACTCTGAATGGATTGGGGGATGACATCCCCGCTTTTGATGATGATATGGCTGATTATGCCACTGGGAGAACAGTTGGGTCTCAGGCAGAATTGCAGAAACTCCGTGACCAGGTAGAGTCTGTTACCCGTAAGATGAAGGGTAAGGATGAAGACTTACTAGACTATGAGGCGATGACCTTTGAGGAACAGTTGCCTGCTCAGTTCAGAATGCCCGACATGGCCAAGTTTAATGGGAATGGAGACCCGAGAGTCCATCTGCAGCAATATATCTTGGTCATGAGTTCAGTGGGCCTATCACAGCGCCAAGTCCAACAGATGTTTGGGATGTCACTCGAGGGGGCTCCTGTGGTTTGGTATCATAGCCTTGAGAAGAAGGTTAAGGAAGATTGGAGGGAACTAGCTGATGCTTTTCTGAAGCAATATGTTACAGACTTAGAGATTGATTTGTCACTTCGTGATTTGGAGAACACTAAGCAGAAGCCAGAAGAAAGCTTCAAGGAGTATGTAGACCGCTGGAGAAGCCAGCTTCTGAAGATGCAGACTCGGCCCTCTGAGAAGGACCAGATTAAAATGATCATTAAGGGCACCAAGCCCTCGATCTATGGCAAGTTGAGGAGGATGACTTCAATGATTACGGATTTCCGACAGCTAAGGGAAACTGTCATGGACATTGAAGAAGAGGAGGCCGAGAACCGGAAGTTTTATGGCCAGAATAAGAGGAATTTTGGGGGCATTCTGAGACAAGGCCCACTACTGCCGAGGTTGCCGCCATCAGAAATAGGCGATTTTCCAACCTTGGAAGGCCTCTATCGAAGGTGTTCGAAAAGTTGAAGATGCAAGGACTCCTGAAACCCTTGGAACCTAAACCACTTCCAAGCCCTGTACCCCACTACCTTGACTTAAACTTATTCTGTTACTTCCACCAACAAAAGGGTCACGAAACTGACAATTGCCCCCGCCTTAGGCATGAGATCCAAGACCTCATTGACACCCACAAAATACCTGACCCAGAAAGAGAACAACCCAATGCACACAGAAATCCCATACCTAACTACATGATCAACTCTGGCCTACCCGAAACCCTTGTCCTCCAGGCTCTCAACCACTCAGCTTCATTCATTGGGATAAGGGATGACAATGATGAAGAACCATAAGCTGAGGAAGAAGGCACTGCTGTTTCTCCAAGTTTATCTTACATTTTTAATAAAGAGATTGATTTTGTTTGCTTGTTCGGACCTTTTCTCAACAATAATAAAGAAGTTCATTTCGCTTACTTGCCTGAATCTCCACTTCTCAACTTGCAACATGAGTGCATGTGACAAAAGCATTCAATCTTGGTATTAAGATGCTCAGAACACGGGGGATCCTCAGAAAAAGCAAGCAAAAAGGATAAGTTAGCCGTTCAGAAACTGGGAAATGAGGACAGTGAGATTGTCAAACTTGGAAAGGAATGAGTACATCGAGCCAGTCAACGAAGATAGAATGAAGTAGTTCTTTGCATAAGGAAGAGAAGACTAAACAGTCATCAAGAGAATTGATTGAAAACCTAACCCAACGGAATAGGAACTTCATCCATGCATGCATACACGTAACGTATTTTGGCATTCTTTTTGGTGTTTGTTTTGCTTTGTAAATCACAGGTTTCAACAACGAAAAAGAGAAAGCGTCAAATGCAAGTCAACCAAAAGTAGCGACAGTACAATATCAGTCTGGGGGCGAGGCCCACATCAGTATCAGCATGGGTTGAGGCCCACATCAGTATCAGCATGGGTCAGGGCCCACATCAGTATCAGCTTGGGGATGCGTCCCGGGGTTGAGGCCCACATCAGTATCAGCATGGGTCAGGGCCCACATCAGTATCAGCTCGGGAATGAATCCTAGGGCCGAGGCCCACGTCGTCAGAGTTATGGAATGAATCCTAGGGCCGAGGCCCACATCATCAGAGTTTGGAACGAATCCGGAATGAATCTCAGTTTTGGAATGAATCCGGGAATGAATCTCAGAATTTGGAAGGAATCCAGAGAATGAATCTCAGTTTTGGAATGAATCCGAGAATGAATCTCAGAATTGGAAGGAATCCAGAGAATGAATCTCAGAATTTAGAAGGAATCCAGAGAATGAATCTCAGAATTTGGAAGGAATCCAAAGATTGAATCTCAGAATACGGAAGGAATCCATAAGAATAAATCTCAGTTTTGGAATGAATCCGAGAACGAATCTCAGTTTGGGAATGAATCCGAGAATGAATCTCAGTTTTGGAATAAATCCGAGAACGAATCTCAGTTTTGGAATGAATCCGAGAACAAATCTCAGTTTTGGAATGAATCCAAGAATAAATCTCAGTTTTGGAATAAATCCTAGGGCCAAGGCCCAAGTCACTTGCAGTTATGGGGATACGTCCCAGGATCGAGGTCCACTACATCACCAACTCAACTCAACACATGGTAAGTCAAGCGGCAGCTGGCGAGCCAGGTAAGTGAAAATGCATTGCATAAACTTTGATAGGATTGTCACTGTTGCACATTACACAAGTCCCATCAAAGTGGGGGCGACTGTAGGCACTGCATTTTTACACATAAGTCCCTATGATGAGTCTCATTTTGGAGACACTACCTTTTAAGTCACGGAGGTCACGGGAAACGGACATCGGAAGGGGAAATTCAGAATAAACAAGGTTCACTGTTTTCGTTAGTGCTGCGTTCGTTTTTACGTTCGAACGTCAAACGGATTGCGGGCGTTTGTGCCGCGTTCGAGGAAGCGTTCGAACGGTGTCGGTAATTCTGGTTTTGCTGCTAGCCTCACATCCAGCCCAATTAGCCCCCCAAAGCCCATAAAACACATCCCAATTTAAATAAATAAATATTAATTAAAACATTAACTAAATAAGATAATAATTAAATTAATTAAATAATTAAATAAAACATATACCAAACATAAAATAGCAATTACCAACTTAAACTAAAATCATGCCTAAATTAAACAAATCACATACTAAATCAAAAATATAATCATACCAATTAAAATCAATCAACCAATTAAAGCCAATCATATATTTGACTTCCTAATCTAATAAGATAATTACCAATCTAAAATATTGTATTCCTAAACCAAACCAAATCAAATCCTTTGCTTTCATTGTCCAACACCAAATCAAATCCCTCTTTAATTAGCCAAATCCATTTCCTTGTCAAGCCAACCCTTTGCCTATAAAAAGAACCCTTCACCAACCTTCTCAACCCTAGTCCCTAGTCCCTAGCTCATACACACACACATAAAAATTACAGGAAGAACACACCCAAAAAGAGTAAGCAAAAGATAAAGAGGAGACGGCAGCGAAACCACAAGGAAACAGTAGCAAAACGGACTCAAAACAGTAAGACAACGAACGAGAACAGTGAACCAGTGAACCATAAAAGTTGCGGAGCTTTACCCCATTCCGATTTTCGTGAAACGCGAGTCCGAGAGACAGCTTAAAAGGTTAAACCTGAGGGTACCTTTCATAGTTTTATTCGTTTTTTATTATTATTATTAAATTCTATCTGCATGAGAGTCGTTTATGGATGCATGTTGTGGCTTGAATGAAATGGAAGAGTGTCGTCTCTTGTGGTATATATGATGGAAACCCAGACATAAATTCCGTAGCCGAATCCGAATGGACGGTAGTGCGGTCTGTATTTGGGATACAACTCCACGTACCAGTTGAGTAAACGGCACCTTCTCTTGTTTTGTGTTGCTTTTATTTATTTATTTCTTGTCATTTAAATTCTGTATGTTGCTTATTCCCGTATGATATGATCGAGTGCATGGGCTTAGTAAGTGCGATGAAAGGTTCCCTAATTGGAGGGGTTAAAATCCTTCACCACGACGCTTTACCGCACCGATTGATGTGTGTTCGGTTGAATGCGAGATACGTTCAATCGAGCATACCTAGTTTGATATGATTGTCTTTATTTTCGTATGCATAACTCAATCGAGCGCATGGGCTTAGTAAGTGGAATGAAATATCCCCTATGGGGAGGGGTTAAAGCCCTTTTACCACGATGTTTTGCCGCGCCGGTTGATGTGTGTTCGGTTGGATGCAAGATACGTTCAATCGGACATACTTAGAATAATATGATTGTCTTTATTTTTGTATGCATGATGTGATGTGACGCGCATGAGCTGTAGTATGTTGGTCTAAAGGTCCTCTCTTTGAGAGATCAAGAGCCCCAAAAGGCCACCTTTACGGCAGTACTTCACCGCGCCCCTTTATTTGTTGTTTATGTATTGCGTCCTATTTCATGCATCAGGTCTGTTCCTGTTCGAACGCGTTTACGAACGCAACTCGAACGCACATACATTTTTGCCTTATCATGCATCAGGTCTCATTTCCGTTCGAACGCGTTTACGAACGCCATACGAACGTGAGCATTCTGTTTCATTTCCGTTCGAACGCGTTATCAAACGCCATACGAACACGAGCATTCTGTTTCATTTCCGTTCGAACGTGTTTACGAACGCTACTCGAACGTGAGCATTCTGTTTCATTTTCGTTCGAACGCGTTTACGAACGCTACACGAATGCGCACCCACTGAACTGAGTCCTCTTCATTAGATTTCATTCATAGTTTTCCTAGTAGCTATCTCCACATGTATAAATACAAATATGTTAATGTATTACAATTCATATTCTTATGTCATGATAACATTTGAGTATTATTTCTTGCGGTATATCGGATGGAACCAGACGTAAATTCCGTAGCCGATTCCGAATGGACGGTAGTGTGGTCTGTACTTGGGATACAATTCCATGTACCGCTTTGAAAAGTGTCCATATGTGTGCTTGTATGGTTAATATGTATGCTTGTGTTTTCCTGAATGTAATATGCAAATAAGTTGTATGTTCGTTGCTATTTTGATATATGTTAAGCATGCAATTTTAACGTGAGATATATGTGAAATGTTACTAAGTTTTTATTTTGCATATGAGAATTTAGAAGCATGATACCCTTGGAAATAAGTGTTACTTAAGCTTGATTAAATTATTACATAAATCCTTTCATTACAAGTGACATAAGTAATGGACCATTCCGAACCCAACGTTTTGAGGTCTTCCCTTGCGAGGGGTGAGTGCGGCCTTAAATCTTTGTCCCGGTTCACACCGGGTGGCGACTCCATGTTCTTTAGTACTTCCCAACTAGGCCGCGAGCCTAGGAACGCGTCGCCCAGGTTCTGTTGTCTACAGTCATGTTTATCCGATTAATAGAGCTAGTTACCAGAGATCCGATATGTGCTT
>SKCR01034176.1:0-32484 GCA_019454045.1 Zanthoxylum bungeanum | reverse complement strand
AATGAGTTGAAATGAAGAGAGAGACCAGTGCAAAGTAGGTCCTCTGGAATCTGATACCACTTTTGGCTCATAAAGTTGAGATTTTTATAGTCATTCCTCTCTGTGTAGATTGAACATTGGCAAAAATGTGGATTCGTTCCCTTCTTGGAAGGAATTTGCTTCTGACTTAACCTTGAGACATTGTAAACCACTGATGGTATCTTAAGTTAGTATGAACGAAGGTTTGAAGTGGCTAAGAAGTTTAAGAGATGAGATTTACAATCCTGAGAAAATGCTCTTTGTAAATGAAAGTTTTAAAATTACATATCTCAGGGTAAATATTCTATTGAATAGTCTTCTTGCAGAAACCTTTCATAAAATTAGTTAAAAGTTAAATTATTATTTGGTTCAATTGAAGATTTTATGGCTTTACAAAAGAAGTTGAAGATTATATGCAATACCAATGTAAAATTGCCATTTTTGACTGAGCATAGGCACTTGATGCCATGTTAACTGGGCAACCTGTTTCTGAATTGATTCTCTCATAGTTCTTACCTTGCCCTTGTATAAAAGTGTTCTACAATTTTCATTTGTTCTGACTCCCGTCTCTCACTATTACATGTGTCCTAGTGCTCACATTCAGCACCCCATGACTTGGAAACACACTCATGGACTGTTGCATTCTTTTGCCAGTCAATATTCTAAACTCATCTATATGCAAGCATTGCCGTAACCCTTCATATTACTGTCATGAGGATTTTTTTTTTTTTTTGGGATTTTCTCCTTGGTGGTAGCAAGTAATGATGTTGTTAGAACACTTATTTGGAGTGACATAATAATCAGAGCTGGGTTCCATTGATATCTTTCATTGGAGGAAATACTATTAACTCTGTACTACTTACGTATTTGGAAGATGCAACTCTTCTGACTGGTGAATTGGTTGGTTTAATGCAGGTGTGGATATCAGTATGAACACACATTTGAAAACAGTGAAACTTACACTGAAGGGGAAAAATCCAGTGAACTTGGATCACTTAAGTGTGAGGGGTAACAATATCCGGTATTATATCCTTCCTGACAGCTTGAATCTTGAAACATTGCTAGTTGAAGAGACACCTAGGGTCAAGCCAAAGAAGCCAACTGCTGGTATTGCCATTATTTCTCTTGATTATACTTTGTTCATGCATTCATTACTTTCGTTTATACTTTGGTCTCCTGAGTCCTGAGGATATTAATTTTTATAATCCTTTTCAAATTCAGGGAAGCCTATGGGACGTGGTCGAGGTCGTGGACGTGGTCGGGGGCGTGGCCGTGGACGTTAGATATGTTGCACTGGTTATAATTTTGCAGCACCTGGTCATGTAAACATCTATGTAGTAGGAGGGTATGGACATAGAAGGAGTGATGTTATCATTTAATTTTCTGTTTTACCTTTGGCACCTAGGTGGTCTGATCATGAATTCTGAGCTTTACTCTGTTTGGTTTCTTAAAATGCTACTAAAAAGAGATGAAAATTCAGTGATTATTTATCGTGTGATCAACTACTTATCAGTAAATTTTTAGTGGCTCATAACTCTGTCTTAGTGTGTTGCTGTTGCCATTGACAGTTCCTTTTCTGGAGCATTGAAATACTATTGGAACAATTGCAGGCTTTGCGGCACGGCTCGTATTTTTCCATAAATGTATTGGGAGATATTGTGATTTTTGTTTATACTTTGTTTAACCTGTATGTTCTGCTTGGATAATCTCTCTTTTGTTTAAGTGATAATTTACTTGGATAAGCAAACTGTGAAACTATTAATAGCGAAATTATAATTGCTGGTTCTGGCTGCAATTAGGATGTGTTCCAATTAGAAAGCATTTCCTATCCCCAATTATTAGGATCATAGTCTAGTCCTTGCTAATTTAGATTATTCATGGACATCTGTTTTAGCTGTTAAGTTATTCAATGATCTGCATGAATGGAAAAATTGAACTTGGCTTTCTTTTCTTTTCCACATTTGAACTGGCTGACTATATTGTTTCTGCATTTTATGCTTGGGGCTCTCTAGCATTTGGCTGGATCGCTACTGAGACGTCTTTCAAGCCGTTTCTCGACAAGGCTCATCCGACGCATAAGGTCAAATTATATTACTAGTATCCAATGTGATTGCTTTAATTTTAGTTTATATGACAAGAAACTCATTTGGATTTAAAAATCAAGCAAACTCCAAGTATTCTTTCTTAAGCCCCAAGAATCTTAATCAATGATTTTGTAAGAACAATACTCATCCAAGATCAGCTCTAAACCACCATGAAACATTGCCCATGATAACTCAAAATATGAAATCAGTGTGTTTTGCTAGCAATGGAGACGCCATTAAGCTTGATAAACTTAGATAAGTCGATTTAAACTTGAAAATTAGAATCCCTCCCTCACAAGAAATTCAGACATAGCCAAAAGCTTAAAAGCTTGAGTGTTTTTCTTTCTAAATTTTCGTCAATAATGTTAAGGAAGAAGAAAAGCAAGTTTAAATAGGTTACAAAGAGAAACCGTAAAGGCATAAAGATAAAAATGTCCCTAAAGGGCGAAATTACAAAAAAGCCAAAATCTTCAAGTCTTCAAAGGATTGTGAAGCTTCATTCAGAATTGATTTGGGCCAAGTTAAGTAGCTTAAGGCCCTCTCCATTGAAGCCCACATATGTCTCTAGTGTGGCTCTGATTTGTTTATTGCAGTCGGCCATAAAACTCTGAACTAATCCCGCCATTGCTTCCCTGATTCTTTCGGCCTTCTATCTTGTAATTGACCCTTCTGGTACTTGCAATGGCTCCATTATATTGCTAGCCATGTCCTTTGATGCTCAATGTGTGGCCTGGATCATGTCATTCCCTCCCTCTTGAAAAGGATTCGACCTCGAATCTGTACCTGCATGAAGAAGAGTTAAGTCAGAAACATTAAATGTAGCAGATACATTATACTTACCTTGTAAATCTAGCTTGTATGCATTGTCATTAATCTGTTCCAAGACTTGAAATGGACCACCCTCTCTCGGTTGTAGCTTAGATTTAAGCTGTTCAGAAAATCTCTCATTGCGCATGTGTATCCAAACCCAATCTCCGGGCTGAAATACCACACGCTTTCTTCCCTTATTGGAATAAGAAACATATTGCTCATTCTTTCGCCGTATGTGCTCTCTTTCTTTTTCATGTATGTGTTTCACAAAATCAGCTTCCTTTTTCCATCTAACCCTGCATGCTCATCAACAGGCAATGGTAAAAAATCTAATGGAGTTAGTGGCTGAAAACCATAAACAATTTCAAATTGTGAATAAGATATAGAGGAATGAATACTATGGTTATATGAAAATTCAACAAAGGCAAACAGTCCTCCCAAGTTTTTAAGTTCTTAGTGATAATAGTAAGCAATAACTGAGTCAAAGTCCTACTAACCACCTCGGTCTGTCCATCAGTTTGGGGGTGGCAATTAGTAGAATTTACCTTGTTTGTATAATTTACTAAATGTAGACTTTTCACATGCAGCATAAATAGTACTAAAGTCAGTATTATTTGCATAAAGTTCTTTAATAAATTCAAACCCGAACATTCTTGCACTCAATGAAGTAAGTAAAGCATACTTTCGCGATAGTGCATCGACGATAATATTTTCCTTACCTTGTTTGTAGCGGATTACATATGGAAATGTCTCAACAAACACTAACCAACATGCGTGCCGTTTGTTCAGCTTACCTTGACCATTCAAATGCTTTAATGACTCGTGATCTGTATGGATCACAAACTCTCGAGGCCATAGATAATGCTGCAAAGTCTCAAGGGCTGTCACTAGTGCATACAACTTATTGTCGTATGTGGGGTATCTCAAATTTTCCCCTTTATGCTTCTCACTAAAGTAGGCTATTGTTCGCTTTTCTTGCATAAGAATCACTCCAATGCCTAATACGGATGCGTCACACTCAATCTCAAATATCTTTTCAAAATTGAGTAGTGCCAAAACTGGTGCACTGCACAACTTCATTTTAAGATCCCGGAATGCACGCTCCTGTTCTTCACCCCATTTGAAGCCAACAGTCTTCTTCACTACTTCATTCGGTGATGATGCTGTTGGGATGTATGCCCTAGAGCTTCATGTAATGTAAACAGATTTATATGTTTTGAAATAAAATGATGCATTATTCATTTATCAAAGTGTTTGTTTAAATTTCGCGTATTATAAAATTATATTGAATACCTTAGATTACTTATGTGCCTTCAGACTTAGTGTATGAGTGCTATACACAAGAGGATTTAAGTATGAAGTTAGTAATCTTAAATAGTCCATAGAGAGCAAACAAAACATGTACTTTTTTTGGTTTATCTATAGCTGCAGTCCATTCTATATTTGTATGGCGACCTTGATCCGGGATCGTCCATGTAGAGACATGAAAATGGAGGCACCCTGTATGATGTGATCATATAGGACTGGACCCAGATGGAAATGACATTCTTATAATATCCGTTAAATAAAGAAAGTCATTTCGATCTACTAGATGGTCATATATGGATTGATCTTAATCCTCAGTGTACTACGAACTCCTACATGGCAGGTTATGTCATTTGATTTATAAAGGTGAGGTTGGTGTAGCAGTCCCGACCAATAGCTACGTACTTTGGGGGCATGGTATGTTGTGTAGCTGGGAACGTTTTACATAGATATGGAGTTCACTCCTTCTTGCGAGAAGTATAAGAGTATCTTCCTTAAGGGTTGATTCGGTATTTGAACAGTTAGAGCACTCAAGTCTTTCTATTACGAATAGAAAGATTAAAATTCATAATGGTTATGAATAAATCGTTCATTAGATAATCAATGGTACTTAAGGTATAAATAATTAGAAGGGGTATAATAGACATTATGACCCGGCTCTAATTACGAGATACTCGTGAAGGGTCAATTCGTATGTAGTGACTATATCGATGGACACCGACTTGGTTCGACTTAATATACCATATGAGGCAACTAGAGTGCAACTTCGGATTTTTAGTGGAATAACCCAGAGTTAATAATTCAGAATATTTAATTAAGAGCTTAATTGGTATTTCGAGATTATTGAAAATCGGAACCGTAGGTCCATTTGGTCCCCGTGCTAGCCCAATATACTATAGCGAATTTAGTATAATTGGATAGTCCAATTATATACTCACATATGTATAAATATTATTAATATGATTAATAATATTATTTGTCACACTTGGAACTATATATTAAAAGTTAATATATGGTTTTAATAATTATATGATAATTATTAAATGAATAAAATTATATTATATTTGATATAATTTAATAAGGCTAAAGTTGGAATTTTCAATTTTTGGGTTTTGGAAACCCTTGGTATTATTTTGGATGTTATGACTTTCAAAAGGTTAATTAAATATTTAATTTTATAACATATATTGGCTTTATGGAAAGTTAATATTAGTGTTTCAAAATTAATAATAAAATAATACATTGGTCGAATTTTGGCATAGAGGAAAGGAAAGTTTATTTTGATAGCTTTGGAAATTATGTATTTGAAAAGGCAATTGCATCTTTAAATTTGTAATTTATTTTGTCATGATGATGACATTCAATTCTTGTTTGATGTTACAAAAAAATTAAAGAGGTAATTACTAGCCTTGGCCGAAAATTCCATGCTTGAAGGGGAATGGACTATTTTATTTTGGAAACAAATTTCCCTAGGTATAAAAGGTCTTTTATTTTTTCCTTTTGCCTTTTCCCCTTTTTGAAACCATAGCCTCCATCTTCATCTTCTCCAAATCCTCTCAAGAGTTGAGAGAAAACAAAAAAAACAACAAGAAGAAATTAAAATAAAAATTGAGTGTGACTTATAATCTCTAAATAGTTTAGGGATTTATCTAGTGAGTGTAGCCCACCCTACTTTCCGTTGGTTGTGAGACATAGCACGGAAGACCTTGTGGTGTTGAACCAAAATCATTTTCTCCTTCTCTATTGACTCACGGCAGTGGGGTGAATTTCTGCCCAATGCCGAGCACTTGTTTAGGTGTTTCGGGGCTCTGTTTGGTCTTACATCAATCCAGAATTTTAGGGAAACACATAGGGGTCTTTTGGGATTGCGTTGGGGCTGTTTTTCTTTGAAAAATCAGACCTGAAAACGTCACTACAGTTCACGGAAATTTGGGACTGTTTCGGGCGCACTTTGTGTTCAAAAATAGTCCGGTTTTGCACTGTTGTTTGGGGATATTCGGGGACTGTTTCGGGGCTGAAATTTTGTTAAAAACAGTAGCAAAATTTCAGTGGTACTGCTGGTCACATTCGGCCTCTCAAAGGGAAGGGCAGAAAAAATTTCAAGTTCGATCCATGTGCCTAAGACTTTTCCGCTGCGTAAGGAAAACGTTTCCTACAATTGGTATCAGAGCAAGGTTGAAAAGTGTTATTAACCCTTCTCTTTTTCATTTAAAGTTACTGTTTTTAATATATTTATATGAGTTATAAATATTGATATGCATGTTTAGATGAGTAGGCACCAAAATAATATTCATATGATGAATGGTTATTGTTTTTCATGTGATGAATGGATTTCCATTGGTCGTAAATTTTTCCGGCTCTTATTTTTATGTTGGTTTTTATTTTGGGATATAAGGCCATAAGACCATTGTTTACAATTGCTGTATTTTTATTTTCCAATGTAAAATTTCAATTGTTGTAATTTGGAGCACCAAAGTCGCAAAAGGAGCCAACACCACCTTGGAGCGTGATTTGAAGACCAATGGATGCCTTGGGAATTTTTGTACTAATTAGATTAGTATAGGAAAAATAAGAGCATGGTCAATGTAAAATAATTTTTATGTTATATGTATGTTTTAATTCGAAATGTTTGAATAACATGTCATATAGCTTAGGGTGCCTACTCTTGCATTTCACATGCCATAACATGTCTTAGATGCATTATCATTATAGACATGAAATATGATTTTATGTGATTTAAAATGCTTAAATTAGAATATGATATGCATGGAAAAATAATTAATTAGATTAATTGGTTTTATGATTTAAAACTTGAATTCTAATTTATTGGGCTTAATAAGTGCATAATAAATTCCATTGGTATATAGGATGGAAGCCCGAACATAAATTCCATAGTTGAATCCGAATGGACGGTAATGTGGTCTGCACTCGGGATAAAATTCCACGTACCATTGGATTTTATAATGCACAAGATTAATTAAATAGTTTAATATAAATCTTAACCATTTTAGGATTCTAAAATTTTAAACCAATTAATGTTCTAGTATTTTAAGAGTTAAAATATAATAGGTCACTAATTCCACTCTAATTAAATTAGTTTAATTGAATAATATTATTAGTAGAGACTAATGGAAATTAGTGATACAAATTTTAAGAGTTAAAATTGGTTAGGTCACTAAGGGTGTATTAGTGTAAATAAGAATTATGATTTAGTCGCCATAAATTTATTCACACTAGTTAAATTAAATTATTAGATATTTTATAAATAGAAACCTTAAACTCAAACTAGTGAATAGGAGAGGGATATACGACAGTATATCCCTCGATCTCCGTTGTTAGTCCGAAAATGTGAGATTCAAAAGACGGCTCGGAAACGGTAAAGCTAAATACAGATCAAATGTCTTGTGCTATGCCCCTTTGTAGGCACACAATAGAGACATCTTTGCTTTCGTCCCCCAACGGATGGTGTCCATTTTGGGTCAATATCAGGTTTGGATTATGAGAGGATAGGGATTCTAGATGTATCTGGTGAACTGACCTACCCTACAACAACACTTCACTAGTTAAGTCCAAGGGTCCCGAAACGACGGGTCACACTCACAACGGAATGATTAACTGTTAATATAAATTCCTTGATCGAATCAAACGGTAGTTGGTTAATATAGAAATAATAGTTATTCCTGGGGTTGGTGTTCAGAGCGCCAATCCGCATCGCATTTATGTCTGATTCATGGATACGATCAATTTCTTTTTCCATAATATTACTTATTTATGGTGCACCTCTTGTTTTTTATATACGTATTCGATCTGATTACGATTAGATTGAAACTAAATGTGGTTTAGTGATATGTATATATTAGACAAAGGCCCGATAATATATAATGCAGTACACAGTTACAAAGGTAGTTTGTAATTGACATTGGGAAGTGTCACTGCTAAATGTATATTATCAAATATATAGTTCCTGGTCAAGATTTACTTACACGGGTTGTTTAGTCAAATCGTTGAGACCAGTACATGTCGTATACCGAGACTTGGTCCGATGGTTTATCCCAATAAATCATGAGTCTTGGGAGACTCGTATAGACGTGTAGGTGTTTATAGTGGATAAACACTGAACGACTCACTGAAGATTCGTAATGGATGGTACACCAACGTCAATAAGAATCTTCTCGGGTTGGGTAGCGTAGTGGTCCTTCGACTTGAGATACCACTGTGGATATATGAGACATCCTCCACACTTAGATGGCAGTCACGTCACCGATCTATTTAGATCAGACCTTCTCCTGTTCGTTGGGTGTGGACCGATCCTCATGATATCATGTGTGTGTCAAGATAGGATCCGTCAGTTCTGTGTACAGAGCATAGGTAGTCCATATGTGATTAGCAATCAGTTAAATCTATGGCCATAATATACTTCGGAAGCTAGTTCCGAATTTTATTTATAGATTGCTAATAGAATCGTTGACGGGATAATACCTATAGATATTTGACGTTTACATCTATATCTCTAGGATTATCCGGATACCTGTGACGGAGGGATTATACGTATGCAATGACCTCGACCTGTATGATTCAGTTAGTTTATCCGTGGTCGTCATAATTTACGGGTGGGTAAATTATGGACACGAAATTGGATTTTGTGATGGATATACCTGAATCTAGAGAGTCTCACTAATGAAATATATTCGTAGAGCATTAGGGCAACTTTTATAAATAATGGTGATTATTTATAAATCGTTTAAATGTTAAACGAAAGATGCCTGCAAACGGGCCGAACCATCATTTCCAAATTAATGTGTATTTGTATTTAATATATGATATTATTAAATACACATTAATAAATTGTCAAATAAAGGTATTTGACATATATCATTAATATATGTATTTGAGATATTTAAAGTAAATATAATACATATATTTGAGATATTTTTATTTAATTAATTAATTGATTATTTAATTGTTAAATAATTAATATAATTAAAATATAAATATCTTACCAAATGATAAAGTTAGGAAATGATGATAAGTGTAAATTGTTGACTTTATACTTAAAGGAAAAGGTTGTCAAAATGGTTTTGACTTCTTTTGATATTTGATTAAATTGTTTAAAATGAAAATATTTTTTCCTTTACAAAATGTGAAATTCGGCCAATACCCTTTTATAAATATAATTGTTATATTTTTTAAGTTGCTTTTGTTGATTTATGAATTTTCATTAAAGGTGTAATGATAAAATTTGCAAGTGATTAAAGTAACTTTAAATGAAACAAAATAATATCTAGATATTTTATATACCTAATTTTCGGCCAAGGGCCTTTTGGTGAAGGTATATATTGTTTTGTTTCATTTTTAGGGTTTAACAAGTTCATTTGACATCAAAAAAACATAAAAGAAGATGAGAGAAAAGTTTGAAGGCCTAAAGAAGAAAGCTTGGAAAAATCATTTTTTTAAGTTTTTCTTCAAAGTCTTCAACATGAAAATTGTTTCTAACATGCTTAGCATCATTTTTTGTTGCTTTAGTGTTGTCTCTGTTCTTATAGTTTGTGTTTATTTTGGTTGTGAACTTTGATGAAAGATTGATGCATGTAAGTAAGCTTGAAATGGTTTCAAAGCTTTACTTTTGATTTTTGGAAAATCAAGTTGTCATTCTAGAGTTGATAATCCACTCATTGGTGACCTAGAATTGTTCTAGAGTTGTTTCAAAGTGGTGAGCTAGATTGGTAAAGTATTGAATGGATTAAAGTGTTGGATTTTAAAGATTTGGTGAAATTGGACAATTTGTTGAAATTGAATAATTAGGGTTCATAACCCAGTCCAAATTTGGGGATTTTCATATATGTGATGTATTATGGTATGAATATGATGCATGTAAAATTTTAGGTTGATTGGATTTGATATTGGCTTGTTTTGAACAAAATGGACCAAATTGTAATTAATTGGAAATTTGGGGGTTCGCGGCAATTAGCTCAAAAATTGGGGATTTGTGTGAAATATGATTTTGATGCATTAGATGTGTTGAAAAATATTTTAGAAATGATTTAGAATCATTCAAAATTATATTTGATAATTTTTGGACTAAAATGATCAATTTACAAAATTATGGGCAATTCGGTAATTACCAAGAAATTTGATTTCCTGTGTAATTTTTCAGAATTTGATAATTGGGTAATTAAATAAATAAGTTTATTTAATTGATCCAAAAAAAATTTTGAAATCGAAAAATTTTGATTTTCCGTGTTTCCGATATTCCGCCTTAAAACCCCAACAAAATGGTATAAGAGCGAGTCTGATTCTTGGCCCCTATTAGCCCTTTAAATCTAATTTTTATTCTTTTCTTTGCTTAATACATGCATGCTTTAATTTAATTTGATTAAATTTAAAGTGTATGACACTTTATGGAATATCCCCGCTTAATAAGGTTTTAAAGTAACTAGTATTTGAAATACTTGTTTCTTGGTCCGTCTTGTCAATACGGTTTATGAATATTTTTCCGTGACTACATCCGAGACCGTGCCTCTGCTGTGAGGGTGTAGCCGATAGAGATTTATTTATGCCGGATGTATATCAGATACTAGATAAATTCAAGTAAAATCGGAATCCTAAACGTGCTCTAGCTGTCAGGGTTACGCAAGTAGCTTGAGTTTATCATTGACGAGTTTATCCTTGGTACGTCTCCTTGTGGACCTGTCCTAACAGTGACAACGAGAAACGACCAGGACCGGAAACCCATGAGTCACAACGAGTGTGATTGACAATGAATTATCTATCTGATGAATATACGTAGGCGAGACCGCGCCTATGCTGTGAGTCGAAATATATTCATGGGGTCCACTTCCCATTATGGAATTTGATTTAATTATTGAATTCTCCTTTTTCAGTTGGGGATAACGGTATTACGTAAAATAGTGGGAGGCACTGCTAAGTTTAAAATATTCCATAACTTAGGCAGTGTGTATTATTATGGAAATCGCCGCTTGTTCGTTTCCTTATTCTATTGTTTTTATAGAATTGAACTTTTATTCACTGCACATATTTTGATATGTTATCTGACTTGACTCTTGGTTACAGTTATTCTAGAATAGGTTCTAGATACTACTAGACTAGGATATTATTAGATTGGTCTAAACCATCGGGAACTGTTGTTCCCATTTTCTTGAAAAATTAAGATGGTTAATGACTTAGTTTCTAAGTCATGATAGATAATCTTGATAGATATCCCTTTTAGGATATTATTATGTAGAGAGAATAGTTTCTTGTGCAGTAAGAATTGACTTGAATTAGTTCATGTCTCGAGATTCTTGACTGGCATTAAAAGCCTCATTATGTATTTATTTATCTAGTAATGACATTTTTTTTATCTTTAATGACCTTTAGAGGCAATGTGTCTGACACACTTTGCTAATCAGTTATTTACAATTGTTGTGAATAGTTGAATGCAAACGGTAAAGCTAAAGAAAGGAGATGCGTATAGTTGTGTATAGAAAATATCGATTTTCACAATACAACAACTATAGGTATTTGATACCAGATCTTTCGTCTAGTTATTTAAAATATTAGTTAATGACTGTTTTGATATTTGATATCAGAACTTGGAACTATTGGATAGTTACTTGTTCTTTATAAATAATTGTTATATATTTTAAATATGACTAGTAGTGTCATTGACGTAGAGATAAACATTAAGAAAATTATTTCGTAAAATAAATAATTTAGAACGGTGCTTTATGAGTTTAATCACTTAAGCATTATATGCTTATTCCATATGGTAAATGATGGTTTGATACGAGATTACACCACACATCCTTATCCATTTAATGAATATTGTATTCAAGAAGGTGATTAAGATCTCGTTTAACCAATGATTGTCATTGGACCACCAGATTTATTTAACTGATACATTAGATGTATATAGTTTAATAAATAATAATTGCTTAAGGTAGTTTTTTTATTTCATAACTTAGTTGATGAATTGTCATAACTTAGTTATATATTTCTGAAAGAACACATATTGAACGTCTTGAAATGATCAAGAACTTTCAATATGTTTTGATGAAACGCAGATCGAACATCTTTGACTAGTTCAAAGATATTCGATCTGAAATTTTGAAAAACTTGATCCTTAAAATTCATAACAAGTCTTTAAATTGTTTAAAGATATTTGATATGATCAAATGTATGAATTTATGGCAATTATTTCTAAGATTATTCAGTGAATATGATTCTTACTCAATATAATTCTTCTACGATTCCATCTTGATGGAATTGGTTAGTGGGAGTAATTGAATCTTATATGATTTGATTCGTTTTGATATTGAATGTTACCGAATTAGTTTCAATACTCTTGGGGATATGCTCCAGTAACACTAGTCCATCTTTATAATTTAGGTTCCATTTATTTCTACAGTTACATATATGATATATATAGGTAGCAAATCCGAATCTTGAAAAGTTTGAGATTTGTATCTTTCTTTTATATAATAGTTATATAATGGAAATTACTTACACCTCGGAGGTATAAGTAAAAGTTTATCGTTTATTCTGTTTAATAGAATATTGTATTCTATTTGATAGAATATCTTTCCTACGATCATAAGTAATAAAATCGTTTTATTACTTGGTGTGTAACATCAGATGTTAACAATTGTAGAAAAGACTTGACTTATTGAAGTCAAATGTGAGAATGATAAATTATAAATGGAACTACGTAATTAATAAGATGAAACAACCCTTATACATCTTCTATATAAGTCTAATAGGATATCAGAATCATTTACGAGTATTTGATACTTAATGGTTCTGTTGTTTTTTTACCGAAGAAAATTATCCTATAACTTATAATGGAAGCGATATTTGATATCGATTTTGGAAGTTCACTATTGAATCATAGATCTAAGATTGTTCGTAGCTTACTACGATCAAGTTTTGAACTTGATTAAGCTTTAATTATGAATTAGTTCATGATATATGCTAATTGTTTGCGCAACAAAAGCAATATGAGGTTATTAAAGGTTTGACCTTTATAGTATGACAGTGAGAAAAGTTATACGCAGCAATCTATTGTAGATTATGAGAAAACCTGTCTCTAGTCACGCTAATTGAACATTTAAAGGTATATTGGTTAATGTAGTTATTAAACTGTACATTTTAGCTAAAGAATGCAAAATTGCGTTTTTGAATGACTTATTCAGATAAGAGATCAGTTGTGATTTCTTTGTTTGAAGAGTTCATTCTGGAATGGCCCTAGAGTTTGTGTTCTGCTGAGATCGCAGTTTAGTGTTCTAGCTTCTAGAGCCTATTATAGACTCGGATAAGTCTTTCAGAAATCTGTGTTCTCTGTATTTGATATCAGTCAGATTGTATGATTTTATCAAAGTATAGAAAATACATATATGATAAAAGGGTTAGTGGGAGCGTACAAATTACTTTCTAGTGTTATATATTCAACAACATTATCATTATTATAGTAATAATGAGATGTTAGTAAGGTAAAAAGTTTACCTAAGTCTTCTTTACTCCATGAAAGCAGTGTGAGTAGTCTCTGTTATATTTGATATAAAATTTTATATAAGATATAAAACTAAGAGACTTGTGAGATACTCCTATTAGTCGTGCATTATATATGATCTAATAAAAGACACAACAATGCTATCTGTATGATAGTTAGAATAACTGTTTGACAGTTAATGTGTGTCTTATATAAAGTATTCATCTTTCGTAAATGATGATTCTTTTTTCGAGAGAGTATTGATTAGAATGTCTAATCAATCTTATGTATCATTTGATGATGACATAATAAATATTTTATTATGTGCGATTAAAGATATCGATTTAATCGTAATTGTTACGAGTTATTTTCATACCCTATAGACCATGTGATGGATCTTGAAACATGTTTTTTGTGATCTTTGAGATATTAAGAATGAGTTTCTTAATTCATGGAGCATTTAGTCTGTAATCATTTGGGTCAGATTAGTTTTGAGTCTAATTATGACGTTAGACTGTCTACGTCATAAAGAGTCAGAAAAGTCGCAGTTAGAGTGTCACGAAGGATTCTACTACATAGTGGAATTAGATGGAACTTATGAAGTTGCATAGTGACCTTATAAACTAAAAGTTTTGAATTACTGTTGTGCTTGCGGTTGTCTTCATAGTATTTTGGATTTGATCCCTAAATACATGGACAACTCAGTAGCTGTAGCACAATATTGATGTAGCATCAGAGTTATATAATATATAATTTATATTCTACAAAATAAAATGATGCTGGCTATGGGAAATGATTGGGTTTGTTTGACAAACTCAATATATTATAGCAGACCTACTACTTGTTGCATACCTCTTAAGTGCTAGGTGAGCTTTTGAGAGCCATGAGTATACTATACACATTTAGAAGTGTATATGATACCGTGGATTGGCATAAGAGCAAGTGGGAGAAATTGTTGGGGTTGGTGCTCAGAGCGCCAATCCGCATAGTTTTTATGTTTGATTCATGGATACGATCAATTCATTTTTCCATAATATTACTTATTTATGGTTGCACCTCTTGTTTTTATATACGTATTCGATCTGATTACGATTAGATTGAAACTAAATGTGGTTTAATGATATGTATATATTAGACAAATGCCCGATAATATATAATGCAGTACACAGTTACAAAGATAGTTTGTAATTGACATTAGGAAGTGTCACTGCTAAATGTATATTATCAATATATAGTTCCTGGTCAAGATTTACTAACACGGGTCAGTTAGTCAAATCCGTTGAGACCAGCACATGTTGTATATCGAGACTTGGTCTGATGGTTTATCCTAATGAACCATGAGTATTGGGAGAATCGTATAGATGTGTAGGTGTTTATAGTGGATAAACACTGAACGACTCACCGAAGATTCTTAATGGATGGCACACCAACATCAATAAGAATCTTCTCGGGTTGAGTAGCATAGTGGTCCTTCGACTTGAGATACCATTGTGGATATATGAGACATCCTCCACACTTAGATGACATTCACGTCACCGATCTATTTAGATCAGACCTCCGCCTGTTCGTTGGGTGTGGACCAATCCTCAGGATATCCTGTGTGTGTCAAGATATGATCCGTCAGTTCTGTGTACAGAGCATATGTAGTCCATATGTGATTAGCAATCAGTTAAATCAATGACCATAGTATACTTCGGAAGCTAGTTCCGAATGTTATTTATAGATTGCTAATAGAATCGTCGACGGGATAATACCTATAGAGATTTGACGTTTACATCTGTATCTCTAGGATTATCCGGATACCTGTGATGAAGGGATTATACGTATGCAATGACCTCGACCTATATGATTCAGCTAGTTTATCTGTGGTCGTCATAATTTACGGGTGGGGTAAATTTTGGACACGAAATTGGATTTTGTGATTGATATACCTGAATCTAGAGAGTCTCACTAATGAAATATACTCGCAGAGCACTATGGCAACTTTTATGAATAATGATGATTATTTATAAATCGTTTAAACGTTAAACGAAAGATGCATGCAAACGGGTCGAACCGTCATTTCCAAAGTAATATGTATTTGTATTTAATATATGATATTATTAAATACACATTAATAAATTGTCAAATAAAAGTATTTGACATATATCATTAATATATGTATTTGAGATATTTAAAGTAAATATAATACATATATTTGAGATATTTGTATTTAATTAATTAATTGATTATTTAATTGTTAAATAATTAATATAATTAAAATATAAATATCTACCAAATGATAAAGTTAGGAAATGATGATAAGTGTAAATTGTTGACTTTATACTTAAAGGAAAATGTTATCAAAATGGTTTTGACTTCTTTTGATATTGATTAAATTGGTTAAAATGAGAATATTTTTTTTTTCCTTTACAAAATGTGAAATTCGGCCAACACCCTTTTATAAATATAATTGTTATATTTTTTAAGTTGCTTTTGTTGACTTATGAATTTTCATTAAAGGTGTAATGATAAAATTTGCAAGTTGATTAAAGTAACTTTAAATGAAACAAAATAATATCTAGATATTTTATATGCCTAATTTTCGGCCAAGGGCCTTTTGGTGAAGGTATATATTGTTTTGTTTCATTTTTAGGGTTTAACAAGTTCATTTGACATAAAAAAAAAACATAAAAGAAGATGAGAGAAAAGCTTGAAGGCCTAAAGAAGAAAGCTTGGACAATAATGTTTTTGCAAGTTTTTCTTCAAAGTCTTCAACATGAAAATTGTTTCTAACATGCTTAGCATCATTTTTTGTTGCTTTGGTGTTGTCTATATTCTTATAGTTTGTGTTTATTTTGGTTGTGAACTTTGATGAAAGATTGATGCATGTAAGTAAGCTTGAAATGGTTTCAAAGCTTTACTTTTGATTTTTAGAAAATCAAGTTGCCATTCTAGAGTTGGTAAGCCACTCCTTGGTGACCTAGAATTGTTCTAGAGTTTTTTCAAAGTGGTGAGGCTAGATTGGTAAAGTATTGAATGGATTAAAGTGTTGGATTTTAAAGATTTGGTGAAATTGGATAATTTATTGAAATTGAATAATTAGGATTCATAACCCACTCCAAATTTGTGGGTTTTCATATATGTGATGTATTATGATATGAATATGATGCATGTAAAATTTTAGGTTGATTGGATTTGATCTTGGTTTGTTTTGAACAAAATGGACCAAATTACAATTAATTGGAAAATTTGGAGTTCACATCAATTAGCTCAAAAATTGGGGATTTGTGTGAAATCTAATTTTGATGCATTAGATGTGTTAAAAAACATTTTAGAAATGATTTAGAATCATTCAAAATTATATTGATAATTTTTGGACTAAAATGATCAATTTACAAAGTTATGGGGCAATTCGGTAATTACCAAGAAATTTGATTTGTTGTGTAATTTTTCAGAATTTGATAATTGGGTAATTAAATAAATAAATTTATTTAATTGATCCAAGAAAAATTTTGAAATCTGAAAATTTTGATTTTCCGCGTTTCCGCTGCGTTACCGATATTCCGCCTTAAAACCCCAACAATTAATCAATTGAGATTGTCTCGATCTATCATGCAAATACTTGACCTACCCTATGGCGGCACTTATTTGTGGGATGATAGATTTATGTGGCATAGTAATTCTCTTAGGTTTCTAATTCGTTATTCATGGTTCATGCATCATGTTTAATTTTATGCCAAAATTTGTTTGATAATTTTAATATGCGATGAATGTTAAATACTTGTTTATTTCATTTTTTAGCCATGGTTTCTCCGATTATTTCAATACTCTCTAATGACAAATTAACGGGAGAAAACTATGTTAAGTGGAAAAGTAACATGAACGCTATCTTGGTCTGTGAAGACCTAAAGTTTGTCATGACGGAGGAGTGTCCTTCTGAGCCGGCCAGAAATGCTGGACAAGTTGTGCACGATGTCTATCATAAATGGGTCGCGGCAAATTAGAAGGCCCGCTACTACTTGCTAGCAGGTATGTTCGAGGTTCTTGCTGCAATGCATGAGCCTATGGCTTCAACATCTTAGATGATTGAGTCATTGCAGGGCATGTTTGGCAGCTTTCGGAGCATCAACGCCAAGAGGCCATGGTCTCAGCAATAACTGCTAGGATGAAGGAATGGACATCAGTCCGAGAGCACGTTTTAAGGATGATGACCTATCTCAACACTGCTGAGACTCATGGAGCTCGTATTGACGAGCGTAGTCAGATGACCATGATAATGGAAACTCTTCCAAGAGTTTTCTGCAGTTTAAAAGCAACTATGTTATGAACAAGTTGATTTTTACGTTGATCTGACTGCTTAATGAGCTCACCCTATACGAGTCCATGCTTGTGGATCCTCGTGAAGAGGAAAATATTACCGAGTCTTCTAAATCTGCAAAGATGAAGAAGAATAGCACTGGGAAGGCTAAAGCTAAGCCCATGAAGAAGAAGATCAAGAAAGGCTCCAAGGA
Organism: Zanthoxylum bungeanum; assembly: GCA_019454045.1. Lineage (NCBI taxonomy): Eukaryota > Viridiplantae > Streptophyta > Magnoliopsida > Sapindales > Rutaceae > Zanthoxylum > Zanthoxylum bungeanum. The sequence goes on along the minus strand of SKCR01034176.1, from coordinate 14,287 downwards.
TGCCAAGCCCAATGGAAAGTGTTTCCACTACGACAAAAACGGGCATTGGAAAAGGAACTTTCCTAAATACCTTGCTGAGCTAAAGGAGAAAAAGGCTACAGTTAAATATGATTTACTTGTTATCGAATCTCTATTAGTGGAGGATGATAAATCCGCTTGGATTGTTGATTCTAGAGCCACTAACCATGTTTGATTTTTTTTTTTTTTGCATCTACTTGACTCATGGAGGGACCTTGCTGAAAGTGACTACACCATGAGGGTCGGGACATGGGATGTCGTTTCAGCAAGAGCAGTAGGAGTTTCCAGTTTAAGTTTTTCAAATAATAGTTATTTAAATTTAAACAATGCGTTATTCATTCCTGGTTTTCGCAGGAATTTGATTTCTGTTTCCAAACTTTTGGATGATGGTTTTTCGGTTTCATTTAATAGTAATTTAGTTATTATTGGTAGAAATGGATTAACCATATGCACAGGAAACTCAAAAAATAACTTGTATGTGTTAAGACCTTTAACACATAGGTCACTGCTAAACGCTGAAATGTTTAAGGTTGAGAAACCTAAAACTAAACGACAAAAGATTTCTCATGATGACACATATCTGTGGCATCTTAGACTTGGTCATATCAACCTTGACTAGATAGATAGATTGATAAAGAACGGAGCCTTAAACCAGCTAAAGCTTGGAACTTTACCAGTCTGCGAATCCTGTTTAGAAGGAAAAATGACCAAGAGACCTTTTACTGGAAAAGGTATAAGAGCCAGTCAACCACTTGAGCTAATATATTCGGACATTTGCGGACCGATGAATGTAAGAGCCTGAGGTGGTTATGAATATTTTGTCCCATTCATTGACGATTATTCTAGATATGGGTATGTTTACCTAATGCAGCACAAGTAAGATACTTTTGAAAAGTTCAAAGAGTATCGTGCTGAGGTTGAGAACCAATTAGGTAAAACAATCAAAACTCTACGATCAGATCGTGGAGGACAATAACTTGAAAAAGATATCAAGGAATTCTTGGTTGAGCATGAGATACTATACCAGCTCACAGCACCTGGAACACCGTATCAGAATGGTATTGCAGAGAGGAGAAATCGGACCCTGCTAGACATGATGAGATTTATGTTTAGTTATAGCTCACTACCTAGTTCATTCTGGGGATATGCACTGCAAACTGTAATGTATATCCTTAATGTAGTTCCATCTAAATCTGTTCCTAAGACTCCCTTAGAGTTGTGGAGTGGTCATAAAACTAGTTTACGACATTTCCGCATATGAGGGTGTCCAGCGTATGTGCTGAAGAATAAGACTATGGGTGGATTCTTCTATAGCCTTGAAGATAACAAAGTGTCTGAATCGACAAATACTACGTTTCTAAAGGAGGACTATATGAGGGAGTTCAAACCTTGAAGTAAAGTGTTACTCGATGAGTTACTTTCTAGTTCGACCAACACACCATCGTCAACGATAGTTTGACAAATACATAGCACTTTCGACATCTGAGCGTAGATGCAAGCTCATCAGAATAATCTGCCACCTAGACGTCGTGGGAGGGTTGTACGACAACCTGATCGCTATCTAGGAGTTGGAGAGGCACAAATTTTCTCATCCAGCGATGGTATGGATGATCTATTGACCTATCGTAGTGCAATTGATGATTCTGAGAAAGTGGAATGGCTCAAAGCCATAAACCTAGAGATGGAGTCTATGTACTCCAACTCAGTCTGGGAACTTGTAGACCAACCTGTTGGGGTAAAACCTATAGGTTACAAGTGGATCTATAAGAGAAAGAGAGGAGCAGATGGGAAGGTACAGACCTTCAAGGCTGGGCTAGTGTGTTGGTTTCTATTTAGGTCCCAAGATCATAACAAGCATGAAAAACATGTGTGAATACATCAAAGGAGATAGCGGAACACTCACATCGATCGGTTGAGACGATTCAACAACAAACAAAACGATTTTTGCCCTCCATTTTGGCGCCACTGCAGTGCAGATTTTTCTGTCCACTGTTTCAGTTTTGAGTCACCATTTTGAGCTTCGAATCTTCGTGGGTGGGTTTCCCTAACACCTTCGTATGCCTCTTAGAAGTGTACTAGCACTTGGATCTTGCCACAAAGTCAAACTCGTTTTGAACATTGGATGATCACTAATTGTCAGATTAATTAATTTGATTAGATTGATTGATAACATGCTTGTGTGAATACATGGTTGTGATGAATGAATAATGTATATCGGATGGATATTAGTCGGGTGGGAATCCATTTAAAGGTCTATTAAATGGGCTTATTGGGCTTTGTTGTACAAAGTTGGATTTAGGCAAATTGGATTGGATCCAATTGGGCCCAAAATCGCTTCCATAAAGCCCAATTGCAACTTAATGAACCTTTAAAGTTTAATTGGGCCTAATGGGCCGAAATTGATTTCTGGCTTATGGGGTTACTCCTTGATTGGGCTTTGGTTGCCGAAGCCCATGCCTTAAAGAAATTAATTTAAAGCCCATTGGACTTGAATTAAATTGACGTTGGACGTTAATCGGGCTTTGAGACCCGTAACGATTAAATTTGGAATTTAAGTCGTAAAAGGTCTATTAATAAAGTGTAATATTTAATTTGGAATTAAATAGTGGATTAGTATTAAATACATATTAAATTGGATTTAATGTTGTAGTTTAATTTAATTCGAGAATGCGTACTTTGAGTACTTATTCGCAAAAACGAGTTTGACTCGCGCAAAATCAAATCGTTGTTTGAACATTGGATGATCACTAATTATCAGATTAATTAATTTGATTAGATTGATTGATAACATGCTTGTGTGAATACATGGTTGTGATGGATGAATAATGTATATCGGATGGATATTAGTCGGGTGGGGGCAATTTTGGAAATTGTTGTAATAAATTCGATTTATTAAATTGGACCTGCGTGTCCAGCCTTATCACCTCTATTCTCTTTGTATTCTCTTCTCACCTATTCCCCTCAATGTAAATGAGGTTTCTTTAGTAGTGTAGTGTAACTGGTAGAAATAATACAAGTGCTAGTTTGAGAGAGAAAGTGAGAGATTTGATCTAGGATCAATGTGTTAAGTATCCATCCGCATATCATTATTATTTATTTTCATATGCGCTTTATTATGTGTTTAGAATGCATGTTTAAAGGTGTATGATGATGAGACCTAAACAAATAATAAATTGGTAGCCAATTTGCACTCGAAAAACCTCATCAATATCATGCGTTTTTCCTTCCATTGAGTGATTCTTACTCAAGATCCGAGACTGCATTGGGTTGTTGGCCAAAGTCAAGCCCTTTGTCCGTCGAAGATGTGTTTGAATCACGAGAGTTTTGTTCTATGTGGTGTCTTGTCCAAGTTGTGGTTTGTTGGCCAAAGTCAAGACCACTTCTTGTCCATCGACATTGATTACGAAGCTTTCCATGGTCAATGGGTCGCGCTTGACTGGGATCATTAGGTTTGTTGTGCCAAAGCCAAGGCTTAGTTGATTCAGAGGAAAAGGTTAGGTAATACATTGGATGTATTGGCATATATAAGATATATGTTTAGGATTTGGATATCCGCCTACTGGATCTAGGAATTGGATTGGATCCAATTGATCTTTGAGATCTACCTAGTTAAATATCATACAATTTGTTGGCCAAAGTCAAGATTGTGTGTTATTTAACGGGATCCTAGCCCACTAGGAACACGGTTTCCCGAGTACTCGACAGAGGGTTAGAGGCTCGCCGAAAAATAGTGGGAGGCAAGAATTGAATTTGCAATATTCGTTTAATTACTTGCCATACGCGCTCATTCAAATTATTCGTCATATAATTAAATGTTAGTTGGACTAATATTTAAATTGTTGTTTAATAAGCAGTTGGACTGTATTATAGTTGATTATATAATTGGATTATAGTAATCAATATATTTGAATTAATTAATTTCAATTTACAGTTGATTTTATAATTGGATTATAGTAATCAATGTATTGAGGTTAATTGATTTAAATTATATTTGATTGTATAGTTGGACTATAATAATCAATATAATACATAGTACCACAAATCGTTGATTAAATAGTTGGACTATTAGGAATCAAGATAAATGAAATATTAGTGTTTAAAACATAATCCTAGGTGAAAATGTATTTAAACGACTATATTTTAAATTGGGAATAATTTCAGGATGGTCCTGGAAATAAATAATAAGTTACTTTATTTGATAAAATAACCTATTATGCCTAAGCCAAGAATTAAGCAAATAGTAGAGCATAATCTTTGGAAGATTTATGTGATGATAACTTAAGTGTGCTTAATTCGATATACTTGTCATAAATCTATGTTCGGATTTAAGAAGTATTAAAATTGCAATAAATAACTCTTGGAGGGTTAAAGACTATTCTCGAGGAGATAAAGTCAAACTTTGCAATTAGGTAAGTGGCGCAAGGCGCACCATACTTCAATATTCTAGAAACCCAAGGCTTGGCCAAAGGCTTCTGAAATATTTGAAAGGGCAAAGGCAAAATCATTATGATCTTCTGGGAAGATAAATGATATATCCTAAAGTGACTGCCGTTTGGATATGGCAGACACGAAGGAATTAAAGAAAGGGCAAGGCTCTGACTTTAAGAATGTTTGTCAATATTATGTCTATTACTAGTATTAAAATTGGATTTTAAAATACTTAGTGTGGTACATAAATTATATGGATTGATGTTCAGAATCTGCTGTGAGCAGGATACTGACTTAGCTGAGATTAATCTGCGAATCGGAAACAGGATGAAAGTCGCTGTTTCGACCGTAGAACCCTAAGTTTAGGAACTACCTTTTGGGTATGTACTTAAATTAGGAACTGTTATAATGTAACTAGTTTGACTAGAAACATTATCTTTATATCAGTGTTTAATCCGTTGCGGATAGACCTTTATATTCTAGAACACTAAAGTGTTTCATTATAAAGAATGATATTAAGATAAACACATTAGATGTGAGTAACAGAATTTATATTTTGAATATAAATAAAATCTCAAACATATAAAATGACAAAATATAGCTCAAACTGATTTGATCAGTAGAGACTTATTTGTGGCATTGTTGTCTGGGACACAATCAAACAAGACTCGTATATCCACACTTTCAAGAGTGGGTACTAGGACTAATTTGATTCTATTCAAATAAAGTCTACGAATCTAGTTTATTGGGCAAAGTGCCTAAAACACTATTTACTTGGTAAAATGCTAATGCCACCGATCTGTTGCCCTATTCATAGTGAAGTAAGTGGACCCATATCTAGCAATGCTAGATGTGAATATGAATATTTCGTGACCTTAACGGATGTGGCATCATGTTATGGTTATGTGTTTCTTTTGAAGAACACAAATCGATAACTTTTAGAGTTTCGACACGAATAGACAAACAGATCGTCTAAAGTATTAAACCGTCGCGGTAAGACCGTAATGGAAAATACTTAAGCAGTAAGTTTCAAACATACGTGAAAGAGTATAGTATTCTTTCAATGAGGACTCCTCCCGAGACATGTCAGTTTGACTGTGTGTCCGTACGGAGAAACCGAATTTTGTTGGACATGATAAGGTTAATCATGAGTCGCTCTGAGCTACCATTTCCTTCAACGGTGCAAGAACTTATTTTGAATAAGGTTCCATAATAATCTGTTTGACAGATATCATATTAGATATGAACGGGAAAGAAACTGGGTTTCTCATTCTAATGATTTGGGTATGCTAGGCATATGTTTGGATGATACCAAACTAAAACCCAAATAGGATAAGTGCCATTATAGGTCATCCTAGGGATACCATAAATATAGTACTTGTACATCTCACAAGAGAACAATGTTATTGTTGCTCACCATGCGGTTTTCCTAAGAGGAATACCGATATGCAGTGGTAAGTGGGAGGATGGTATAACTCGATGAAAGTCGGAGTAATAATGTTCAAGGCACGAAGTCCTTAATGGAACACAGATAGTTCATCAAGGATGAAACTATACCATTAATCTTCGAATACACAAGAACCGCGTAGATCGGAGAGAATCAGAAAACAACCTAGGGGTATGGGTTTCTGATCTCACCTCATAAAGATGTCAATCTTGTTGAGGTAGACCAACCGACTACGTTTGAGGAAGTGATACAAGGTATCGACTCCCTTTTGGGCAAAGTGCCATGAGTCCGAAGTGGATTCCATGTATACCAACTATGTTTAGACACTAGTTGATGTACCGTTAGGCATTGTGCCTATTGGTACTTAAAAGTCTTCAAGGAAGACATACATGGATGGCAACATACCAACGTACAAAGCTAGGCTTTTAGCGAAAAGGTATCGTTATCAACATTGTGTTGATTACGGTTCAACCTTTTACCTGTTGCCACGGTAAATCCATTTGGATAATGCTTGCTGAAATTGTACATTTATGAAATGTGTCAGTTAAAGATCAAAATCGCTTTCCTTAAACGGAAACCTTTTGGAGGATGTTTATAACATCCTGACGATTTTGTCGTACCTAAACCAGCAAACTAGGTTTGCGGGTTGTTCGATCCATGTTTGGATTGAAGCAAGCATAAGGTTCTTGGAGCTGACGTTTTGATGTAATCATAATGGTTTATGATTTAATTCAAAACGAAAATAATTCTTGTGTATATAAGGAGGTTAGTGGGAGCGCACTGACAATGAATGTCCTGTATAAAATAATGATAATATATGTCATTTCTTGGAAATGATATTCCATAAAACAATCGGTGAAAGCTTGGCTTTCGAGATAATTCTCCGTAGAATTCTTAGGAGTAACAACCTTTATTCTAGGAATAAAGATCTATTGGATAGATTTAAAGTTGTTAACACTCTCTGAGAAATTGTACATTTAAAATGTACGTGACCTGGTGTCTCATACGCTTTGAGCATATGGAGTCACAATCAGACCAATCCGAGTGATAGTCACTGGATTGAAGTTAAGAACATCCGTTAGTATCTCAGAGAACTAATGATGCTGTCTTAGTCTATGGAGAATGAGAACTTGAAGTGACTGGGATCGCTGTAGCAAGTTTCCAAACCGATAAAGACGACTATAAGTCGCAAACGGTACTATAAAGTTTGAATACCGAACAGTGAGCTAGAAATCTTCCAAGCAAGATACTGTTACCATATAAACAACAAATACGGATTATTGCTGCAGCTTAGGCAGCAATAGAAGCCATTTGGGTCGATAATAAATCTAATTAGATTAGATATAGTTCTGTTAGCGGCTGAGCTAGGCTTCAGCACAGGCTAAAGAATTAATGGTCTCATCAACGATCCAGATATATACTTCGATATTCATCTGATTCGTTTGGATCATACATCATGGCGATGTAATGATCGTATAAATCGCATCAGACGATAATCATGTAAATCCGCTGACGAAAACCTTTTCTCAGCAGTTTGAGCCAACCGTACATAGTTCGGGTGTAAGACACTCGAGTGACTGGCTATAGGCCAAGTGGGAGATTGTTGGACAATTATGACCCATAGCGTCACTATTTGTACATATCATGGTGTTGTTGTACAAATTAACTATGTGACAAATGAGATTGCTCTCTTATCATTTGTGATTAGATCACCTTAGATGTATAAATGATGAGAGGTCCCTATGATTTGTTCCTGGACGGAGAATGATATGAGACAGTATCAGTCCACGTAGGATAAATAATTAAATATCCATAGTCAGAGTATTATCGAGATTGGACATCGATAAATACGTAAAAGACTAGTATTGCACTTGTGCGCGTTGTGAGGGCACAACGGCATAGTTCTCATATATTTGGGTATTGGATACTCATGCAAGTGTAATAGGAGGTTGTGTTTCACCGATGGTACGGGAAACAGCTTCGCTCTGGATAGACCCCCTCGGAATCCCATTGGCAGTATGACTTTGTGTCTATGGGAGTCCGAAATCAGGGTAGTGTATTTGGTCTTAACCTGAGACTTGCACCGCTAATACTTACGACAATCAATATACTTTGGTTGAGGTCGTCCAGGGCTTTAACTGGTTCTGTGTACGCCAATACTGGGTATATTGAGAATCGTAGAGTATTGGGTGTGATGTCAAGACGGAAGTATCACTCCAGTCATAGTGGAGATGATGTCACGTAGGATACGGTATTAGTGCTCTTAAGTGCTGCGCGACCATTGGGATATTATGACTAGGTCATGTATATCCGATTATAGAGACTAGTTACTAGGCATCCGACATGTGCTTCGTACGGGGCAGACACAACTCCAGCCCCAGGCCTAGCACGTGACCATCCGATACTAGATCGATATGCACTATACGATGTATACTACGCCTGATACAGATCATTCATTCCTGTAAGGATATTTCCGGAGCATTGGGTAGGCATGGTGCTTTGCTAGAAGCCAACCTTGTCTTGTGAATCGGTAAAACGTAGTACTTGGTACTTACGTGTTCGGATAGTCCGACGACCGTATTTACTGCCAACATATCCGGGGATCTCATGGGTCGCTTCCCAATTCATTCACCGATGATGTATGGCTCGCACTTTAATTAATCTGGGATTAATTCGATGAGAGAGAAAATTAATCTGGGAATAATTACGGAGATATTTTATCTGGGATAAAATATCGTCTAAAGAGAGAGAACGCGATTAATTTGGAATTAATCGGTAAAATAAATTTAATAGTTAAATTTGATTTTTCTATTTAATTTATTCGAATGGGCTAAAATTAATATATCAGATATATTAATATGAATTGGATTTCATTACGAAATTAAAGTCGGACTTTAATGTGAACGAACGAATTAATTTAGAATTAATTCGTAAACGACGTTCGTAATATATTTGAGAGGCATCGATATTTAATTAAATTAGATTTAATTATTTAACGACGAAGTTCGTTTAATCGGATTAAACGGAACCGAGCCGCGGCAAATGTTCGTAAGATATTTGAATTTTGAATTCAAATATGTGGGGCCCATGTGTGGTAGGTGTACCTACCACCCAACTACCTTGTTTTACTTTTGGAAAACCATTACCCACACCTACCAAGTTTAGGGTAAAAGTGAAATGGTTTTACCTAAAGTATAAAAACAAAATATCTCTCTACACTTTGGTAACTATCATTATTCATTAGATGAATATTTTAAAACCCTAGAGAACTCTCCTCTTCACTCTTTCTCCCTCACAAAAAACGCCCAAGGGGCTGCCATACACTGTCAAAAACGTGACAGTCCAAGAGAGGAGGAAACTTGATTTTGTGGCAAGATCCAAGTGCTAGTACACTTCTAAGAGGCATACGAAGGTGTTAGGGAAACCCACCCACGAGCCGGGAATCAAACGACGAAGATTCGAAGCTCAAAATGGTGACTCAAAACTGAAACAGTGGCAGAAAAATCTGCACTGCAGTGGCGCCAAAATGGAGGGCAAAATCGTTTTTGTTTGTTGCCGAATCGTCTCAACCGATCGATGTGAGTATTCCCGCTATCTCCTTTGATGTATTCACACATGTTTTTCATGCTTGTTATGATCTTGGGACCTAAATAGAAACCACATAGTGGCCAATGTTTAACCCAGAAAGAGGGAGTTGACTATGAGGAAAACTTTCTCGCCATAGACATGCTTAAATCCATCTGCACTCTTTTATCCATTGCCGTAATTATTGTTAAGGTTGGTGCTCGGAGCGCCAATCCGGATCATAATTATGTCCGATTCATGAATACGAGTAATAATTTTTTTCATAATTTAATTATTTAAGGTTGCACCTCTTGGCTTTTATTATATATATTTGATCTAATTCATTAGATTGAAACTAAAATCATTTTAGTGATATATATATATATATATATATATATATATAATATATGACAAGACCCGATAATATATAATGTAGTGCGCTATTATAAAGTAGCTGGTAATTGACATTGAAAGTGTCACTACTAGAAATATATTATCAAATAAGTTTCTGGTCAAGATTTACAACACGGGTCGGTTAGTAAATCCGCTGAGACCAGTACATGTCATATATTGTGACTTGGTCCGATGATTTATCCCAATGAACCATGAGTTTTTGGGAGACTCGTATAGACGTGTAGGTGTTTTTATTGATAAATACTGAATGACTCACCGAAGATTACCTATATAGATGGTACACCAACGCCAATAGGAATCTTCTCGGGTTGAGTAGCATAGTGATTCTTTGACTTGAGATACCATTGTGGATATATGAGTTATCCTCCACACTTAGATGGCAACCACTCACTGATCTATTAAGATCAGACCTCCGCCTGTTCGTTGGGTGTGGACTCATGCTCATGACACTTGTGTGTATCAAGATATGATCCGTCAGTTCTGTATACAGAGCATAGGTATTCATTATGGGATTAGCAATCCGTTAAATCCTTGGATCCGTGTACACTGTAGAAGTGACTTCTAAGTATTTTTATAAGATTTCTAATAGAATCGTTTGACGGATTATACCTATTTAGATTGACGTTATATCTATATCTCTGGATAATCCGAATACTTGTGATGAAGGGATTATACGTATGCGATGACCTCGACCTATATGTTTCAGCGAGTTTATCCGTGGTCGTCATAATTTACGGGTGGGTGTAAATTATGGACATGAAATTGGATTTCGTGACGGATATGCCTAAAATTAGAGAGTCTTGATCGGTGAAATCACTTACGTAACGCAAGGGCACGTTCGTTCAAGTAGTATAAAATGTATCGATCCCACGAGGACTTAATACCTTAGCTAAATTTATGAAGTTAAATGTTTACAAGTACCTAATAGATTGGTTTATTGATTGGATGTGATCTTTGCTAAAACAAATAAATAAAACAGTGCGAAAGTAAATTAAAGGAAAATTCATATCATAAAACTATATAGGGTTGTGAATCCTTCCAATATCTTTTAAAGATGGTGGTTATCTTGTGTTTGTGCAATATATCGATTTATTAACCTGGAACACGAAAATATGCAAAGTCCTATATCGATGGTCAGATGCAAACACCCAAATAACCCATTAATCATATGTCTATGTTAACAAGTTACCTGAATTCATTAAGAATAATTTCAATTGTGGCAACCCCCCCCGACAGGTATATGTCTATCCTGTAAGGAAATCTACCTAAGGGTCACCATGCCCCGATGTGAGATCGTGAGCTATTGAATCTAAGGCTGAAACCTAAAATTCCTTCGTCAAGTTTATTTAAGTTTACAAGATCAATCTTTTTAATGGCCAGTTAACAAGAAGCATTAAGCTTAAGACTCAATAAATAAACCTTTATATTACCCAAGACATAAAATAACCAACTTTATAAACCGGTGATATTGAAATTCATCACACCCCTAGATAATGTATTTAGCTATGACACATACCTAGGATTAATAAAAACTTAATTAAAAAAAACATTATAAAAAATAACTAAAAATAAATAAAAGTAAAATTACAATAATGAAAGAAAATGCTGGGGGTTAAAGGATACACTTTTAATATTTCAAAATTAGAAATCTCCCTTATTGTCAATGTTTATCGATTAATTAATTATATATTTAACCAGACCATAAAGGCGAAATTCCATTTGTCTTAATTAAGTCTAACCGACCATATAGACGGTAACAAGGTTATTACCTAAACCGACCATATAGGCGGAAACTACGTCTGGAATGTAAAACAAACCATATAGGCGGTAAATAAGGTTGTCACTTAAACCGGCCATATAGGCGGTAACTAATTAATCCAATTTTTTAATTAAATAAGGGAGATTAATCTAATTATTATATTAAAAGTCTCAACTTTTCACCCCAGCAGAATGAGATTACCTGCTCATGCTCTAAATGAAAACGCTTTAATTAAATAAAAAGAAAATACAAGAAAACTTAAATAAATAAACAAGACACTTTCCTTTAGGTTTTCATGGAGAAATTCCTCCAAAGAAAGCATGAAAAATTTAGAAAGTTTAGCTTAGTATTTATAGGCAAATCTAAAGGCTTCCACCAATTTCTCCACCAAACATGGCACCAATCCTCCATCAAACATGCAAGCATCTTTGGTGGAAGTTTGACAATTTTCATTTTTTTATTTTATTATTTTTTCTTGTTTTGAAAATGACTTTAATAATTACACATAACACACTTTCGAAGTTTTATAAATTTCGGTCATGGAAACTTCAGAATTTGAAATTATTATGAACTTCAAAGTTGTAGATATTTGAGTCTTCTTTAATCTGAAACTTGTATCGCCTCAATACGATATCAGAGTAAAAAGTTATGGCCAAAATACAACAATTACACAAAGTTGGAATTTCCGAAATTGTACTTCGTTAGAACGCCATTTCAAGTTTCCAATCTCCAAAATCAAAATGTCAAGTCCAGGTTTTGCCCTTATTTGTTCCACATTTCATCCTGATTGATTCCATTAAGTCCCGATTTTATTTTATCTGCAAAATAAACTAAAACACATCAAAACGTTCATAAAACTTGAGAAACTATACAAAATATTAAGTAAAAGAGGCAGTAAATATTGATATATTTTTCGTTCATCACATCCCCAAACCTAACATTTTGCTATTCCTCGAGCAAAACAATAAAATAAAATGCAATAAAGAATTAAAATAAAATTAAGCCAATTTCGTAGGGATCACGGTTGCATTTAGCGTATGCAACAAGCCTTAAACCCCTAGGTGTCCCTAGTGGACGAGTTGTAATCTCGTGAGGGCTTACAGTGACGATATCCACAAACGTCAATCTAATGCACATAAAAGCAAAAAGACAAGAGAAAAGAGAATAAACAAGTTAGTGACTAAACACGTGAAATGTCTTATCCATGTTAATAGTTGTTTTCTTTCTTTCTAAATTACCAAATAAGTAAATTCTCCGATTATTTTTATCATTCTTCATATACACAACCAACAAGGTATTAATCAAATCATTGTACCCACCATATTCATAAGTGTAGTTGAAAAGAGAGTAATATTTTTGTCCTAAAGTTATATCAGAATTCACACCTTTTTTTAGCAATGGTTTTTTATTTATTTATTTATAACATCTTCAATCCATGTAGCGAGCTTTGGGCCAGTGACTCCCAAACCAGTTGGATTTAGGGCATTAGGTATTAAGACACCTTTACAGACTTAATTACTCAGATTTTAGATATCTTTTTTTTTACAACATCTTCAATCCTTGTAGCGAGCTTTGGGCCAGTGACTCCCAAGCCAATTGGCTTTAGGGCACTAGGTGTTAAGACACCTTACAGACTTAATTACTCAGATTTCAGATATATATTTTTTTACAACATCTTCAATCCATGTAGCGAGCTTTGGGACAGTGACTCCCAAGCTAGTTGGCTTTAGGGCACTAGGTGTTAAAACACCTCTACGGACTTAATTACTCGGATCTCAGATGTATTTTTTTTAGATGCTTCCTCCAATTAAACTAGAGCACTGAATATTATAAACTTTTCACTTACAACTCATGGTCTATGTTACCATGCATGTTGATAATAATGTCAACTGAGCATATGAGATCCAATTTGATAATTCACAAATTAAATAATTCAAAAGGAAATAATAAAAAATTAACTTGTTACGAAATAGGTTGAGATACGTCTCAGGAGTGGAAATTCCTTACACAGCTATCTCACACCAATTTCACCTGATTAGTCAAGTTAAAAACATAAAAACACAAAATCTTTTTAATTTTTTTCTAAATTTTTTTTTAATTGTTTTTGAATTGTTGACTAAAAATCGAAAAATAAAAACAAGATACTAGTCAACTATTCCCCTCCCCATACCTAAATGAGACATTGTCCCCAATGTCTTAAAAAGTAGAAGAAGAGTTTAGAAACAGTACTTGGTTAGCTGAAATTCTACATCCTAAAAGAAAATTAAAGGTTAAGATCCAGATTTATCCGACGCTTCTTACCACGATCATTATCAGACCAGTTTATCTTGGAAAGGATAGGGTCAATTTGTGGTTCAAAGGCTAAAATTTGGTCAATTAAATCATTGGCAGTTCTGGCAGTGAAGATGATTTCTTTTACAGGTTTTGATACGATCTCATTTCTCCAGGCATCATCAAGAAACACTGATGAGTGGTAATTATATCACTATTTCCCACTCATTTAACCTAGTATTTTGTATAGTTTCTTGCGTTTTGTGAATATTTTGATGTGTTTTGTGTTATTTTATAGATAAATAAAGTTCAGGATATTCTGGAGGTGATTTGGGCCAAAACAGTGAAAAATGCCGAAAATGGCAAAATAGTCATTCTGCGCGTCG
>SKCR01034175.1:0-32725 GCA_019454045.1 Zanthoxylum bungeanum | reverse complement strand
CCCTCAATTTATATTAAGCGATTATCCTTCCATTGAATGATTCTTGTTCAAGTTCCAAAATTGGCATTGGTTTGTTGGCCAAAGTCAAGACCTTCGTCAATTGAGGATGTACTTGAATCATGAGAGTTTTGTTCCACATCGGTGTCTTGTCCAAGTTATGATTTGTTGGCCAAAGTCAAGATCACTTCTTGTCCAACGACATTGATTACGAAACTTTCCTTGTCAATGGGTCCCGCTTAACCGGAATCATTAGGTTTGTTGTGCCAAAGCCAAGGCCTATATGATTCGGAGGATATGGTTAAGAAAATGTATTAGATACATTGGCATAAGTAAATATACATATGTTTTGGACTTGGATGTCCACCTAACCGGATCTAGGAATTGGATTGGATCCAATTGATCTTTGAGATCTACCTAGTTAAATAGCATACAATTTGTTGGCCAAAGTCAAGATTGTGTGTTATTTAACGGAATCCTAGCCCACTAGGAAATAGGATTTCCCGAGTTCTCAACAGAGGTTTAGAGACTTGATAAAAATAGTGGGAGGCTAGTATTGAATTTGCAATTTCGTTCAGATACTTAGCCTTACGCGTCTTTCAAAATTATTTCGTCTATTTATTAAAATTAGTTGGACTAATACATTGTTATTTTTTTGTAACAGTTTGACTGTACCCATTTTATCGTTAACTAGATAGTTAGACTATCGTAGTTGAGATGGCAAGCAAAGGAAATGTACGAGACATCATCATGGGTGACAATGTCTTTAAAGGCACAAACTTCGCTGATTGGGAAATGAACCTAAGGATAGTCCTTGGGGCTGAGAGGATGCTGTACACTATACAAATACCTCTCCCGCCTAAGCCCACTGACGCACTTGAGCTGGAGTTATGGAAAACTCACAGCAATGATTGTGACACCGCTCAGGCTATTATGTTAGCTTCAATGACTCAGCACTTTCGTCGCCAGAATAGGGACTTGGATCCTTATAATATGATGGCTAGACTGAGAGATCTCCACCGCACCAACAAGCGGATGGAGAGGTATGAGTTGGTGAAGAAACGCTTCCGCGCCCGAATGACTGAAGGCGCATCAGTTGAGGCCCATGGGGCTCAAATGATCGCCGATATTGATGAGTTGGCCAATATGGGAATAATCTTGGAGGCTGAGCTGACCGTAGATTTAATCTTACAGTCACTTCCTGATACTTGGAAACAAATCATAATCAACTATAAGTTGATGGACACGGATGACTCTCTTGGAGAGCTGTTATCCATCTTAAAGGAGTCTGAAAAGGAACTCCAAAAAGGGGGCAAGCGCGAGGCGCACTATGCATCGACCTCTCAGAGGCCAAGGGCTGGGCCCAAAGCTACTGGAGGGGTGAGGAAGAAGAAACATAAGAAAAAGGGTAAAGGCAAGTTGACAAAAGCTTCTGGGAAGCCAAGGGACAAGTCTCAAGATGTCTGCCTCAACTGCGGTAAGAAGGGTCACTGGAAACGTGACTGCCGAATGGGCAAGGGACACAAGGACGATATCAAGGCAGGCAAGGCACTAGCCTCTGGTATGTTTGTTATTGAGATAAATATGACTACTTCTAGTCTTAAAAATTGGATTTTTGATTCTGGTTGTGCTGCTCATATATGTACTAATTTGCAGGATCTGCAGAATAGCAGGATGCTGGCTTCAGGGGAGATTGATCTACGAGTCGGAAACGGAACTCTAGTTGCTGTTTTGGCTGTAGGGACTTTTGTTTTGGAATTGCCCTCGGGGCATGTGCTTAAACTTTTGAACTATTTTTATATACCTAGTTTGACTAGGAATATCATATCTGTATCTTTGTTAACCCGGCATGGGTACACTTTTGTATTTAGAAACACTGGGTGTTATTTATATAAAGATGATGCAGAAATTTGCACTGCCGTTGCAAATAATGGCCTTTATATTTTCAATATAAATGAATCTCCTAAACATAAAATAACAAACAAAAGGCTCAAAATGAGTAATCTAAAAGATGAAGCTTACATGTGGCATTGTCGTCTAGGACACATTAACAAGACTCGCATATCCACACTTTCGAAGAGTGGGTACTTGGATGGATTTGATCCTAATTCATATGATGTCTGCGAATCTTGTCTTTTAGGTAAAATGCCTAAATCAACTTTTAGTGGTAAAGGTGAACGTGCCACAGAACTGTTAGCCCTCGTTCATAGCGACTTATGTGGGCAAACAAATTAATTTAGAATTAATTCGTTAGCGATCTGAATAGTAATTCCGCTAGGCGTAATTATTTAATTCTCGTCGCGACGAAAATTCGTTAATTCGGAATTAGCGAAACTGAGCCCGAAAGTGTTTGCGGACACATTCGTATTTGAAACGAGTGGGACCCGCAAATCACATCGCGAAGTCTCATTACTTGACACGACTAGTTGATGGATGTATCTAGTCACCTTTATGGGATGATACATTGTCTCTATTCTCAATGTAAGTAGGTGAGGCCATTTAATGGATTTTTTGGAGGGAAAACCTTTCACGGTTTTTGAAGGGTTTTTTAATAAAAAATTCATTTTTGGAAAATGATATCTCATCATTGCTTTTTCTTTTTCTTTCTCACGTTTTTTGAAACAAATAAAAAGTGAAAAAGAAAATTGAAAAAGGCACTCTTCCTCTTCTTCTCCTTGCTCACGCCGTGAGCTTCAAACAAGGGCAGAAAATTGTTTTCATCTTCTCCATTTTTGCTAGCACATTGAGGGATCAAAGGAGGTGATAGGGAAACAACCTTGGAGCTTGGAATACAAGAAGACTTGAAGCTTCTCTCACTCTTGCTCTTGGCCGAAACTTCCACCTTGAAGACTCAAGGATTCTCTTCATCATTTTCGTCACAAGCTTTGTAAGTATGATTCCGCCATGCTTCAAGCTTTGCATGTATATAATGTGTATTTCTTTGGCTTATACTTTCTTTGGGACTAATTATAGAAACCAACAAATACATCATCAACATATAGGACAATGAATGTCAGTGCACTCCCACTAACCTTCTTATATACACAAGAATCATCTTCGTTTTGAATGAAGCAATATTCTTTTATGATCTCATCAAAACATTGGTTCCAAGAACGCGAGGCTTGCTTCAATCCATAAATGGATCGATTTAACTTGCAAACCTTGTTTGTATTATTTGGCACGACAAAACCATCAGGCTGTTGCATATATATATCCTCCAAAAGGTTTCCGTTAAGGAAATCGATTTTGACGTCCATCTGCCATATTTTATAATCGAAATATACAGCAATAGCAAGCATTATCCGAATGGATTTAATCATGGCAACATGTGAAAATATTTCTTCGTAATCGACACCATGTCGTTGACGATACCCTTTCGCTACAAGCCTAGCTTTGTACATTTGTATGTTGCCATCCATGTATGTCTTCCTCTTGAAGACCCATTTACAACCAATAGGCACAATGCCTTCTGGTGCATCAACCAGTGTCCAAACATGGTTGGTATACATGGAATCCATTTCGGACTTCATGGCATCTTGCTATAAAGTGGAGTCGATACCTTGTATCCATTCCTCATACATAGATGGTTCATTTTCCTCAATAAGATTAATATCTACATGAGTTGAGATCAGACACCATACCTCTCAGGTTGTTTTCTGACTCTCTCCAACCTACGCGATTTTTTAGTATTAGAAGACTGTGGAACAGTCTCATCCCTGATGGACTGTTGGTGTTCCGTGAGGAGGTCGGTGCCAGCAACAGTATCACTCTGATTTTCATCGAGTTCTACTTTCCTCCCACTTATCACTACATCTATGAATTCCTTTTCAAGGAAAACTGCATAAAGAGCAACAAATACATTGTTCTCTTATGGGTTGTAGAAGTAATATCTTTTGGTTTCCCTAGGATAACCTACAAATAGACACTTATCCGATTTGGATTCTAGTTTGGTACCATCTAAATGTTTAACATATGCCCAGCATCCCTAAATCTTCAGGAATGAGAAACCCGGTTTCTTTCCTGTCAATATTTCATATGGAGTCTGTCCAACAGACTTTGATGGAACCTTAATCAAAATAAGTATTACACTACCTAATGTGTATCCCTAGAAGGAAATTGGTAGCTCAGTGTGACTCATCATTGACCTTACCATGTCCAATAAAGTTCAGCTTCTCTGTTCGTACAAACCGTTTAATTGAGGTATTCCGGGAGGAGTCCATTGTGAAAGAATACCATACTCTTTCAAGTAATCAAGAAACTCATTGCTTAAGTATTATCCACCACGGTCCGACCGTAATGTTTTAATACTTTTACCGGTCTGCTTTTCTACTTCGTGTCAAAACTCTTTGAATTTCTCAAAAGTTTCCGACTTATGTCTGTACTTCTGGTTTTGTTGCTAGCCTCACGCCCAAGCCCATTTAGCGCACCAAAACCCACCCAAAAATAATTAAAACATTTAAAACATGTCACAAATTAAAATAACATCATTCCTAAATTAAAAAAATCACATACCTAATCAAAACAAATCAAATATATGATCTTCCTATTTAAGCCAAATCATGTCCCCAATTAACTAGATATTTTCCTTGTGAAACACTAATTAGAAATATTCCCCCCATAATTACTTGATCCTATTCCTATTCAAACAAGAGACACCCTAGCCTTTGCTTATAAAAGAAACACAAATCCAACCTTAGAACCCCTAGCTCATTCTCACAAAAAAATCACAAAAAGAAATAAACCTAGCTAGAGCATCCAAGTCCCAAGCAAGAGAAAATAATCCTCACATTACCGAGAATCACAAGCCATCCAGCACCCTCATATTGCCGCACAACCAACACCAGAAACAGTCTCCATATTGCCACACAACCATCACCAAAACAGCTCCATATTGCCACACAACCAACCCCAAAACAGTCCTTATTCACCGCAAACAGTAGCAAAAAACAGTCCCTTAATATAGCCAAACAGTGACAAAAAAACTGCACTTTAAAATCCTTAAATTACCACAAGAAACAGCTGTAAAACAGCAGCAAAACAGAGGAAACGGCAGCTCAAAATAGTGAAGCAGCGAATGAGAGCAGTGGACCGGAGGAGTTGCGAAGCATCAACCCTTCCGAGGGCCGCGTAACGCACTTTCGAGAGACGGCCTAAGAGGTTAGACCTGAGGGCACCCTTCTTATTTATTCTCATCTTTATTTGTTTTTTATTAGAATTCCCCCGCATGAGAGTCGTTTGTTGATATATGTTATGGTCCTTGAATGAATGGAATATGTGTTCTCTTTTGTGGTATATCGGAAACCCGAACGTAAATTCTGTAGCCGAATCCAAATGGACTATATTGCGATTTATACTCGGGATACAATACCACGTATCACTTGAGACATTCACACACTTTATTTCATCAAACCTTGTATTCGAGCATGACTGGGTTGCTAGTATGTTATTTATGTTTAAGCATGATTTAGTCGTTTTCGCTTTACTTTCTGCACGTTATTTGTTTGTGTATTGATGATGTAGTGCGCATGGGCTTAGTATGTTGGTCTAAAGGTTCTCTATTTGAGGGAAGAAAAGTCCAAAAGGCTACCTTTACGACAATACTTTACCGCGCAGGACGAAGTATGTTTGGTTGAACATGAGATATGTTCAATCGAGTATACGAAGTCCTACATTGTTGTCTTTATTTTATATGCATTGTAATGTAATGCACATGGGCTAACTAGGGTGGATTAAAGGTCCTCTATTCGAGGGAAAATGCCTAAAGGGCTACCTTTACCATGACGTTTTACCGCACCAGATGAAATATGTTTGATTGAATATGAGATATGTTTAATCGGACATACGGAGTTCCACATCATTGTTTTATTCATTTGTATGCATGGTAACATAATGCGCATAGGCTAACTAGGGTGGATTAAAGGTCCTCTACTCGTGGGAAATGCCTGAAGGCTACCTTTACCACGATGTTTTGCCGCGCCTTTTATTATGTCATTTACCATTTGCATATCATTGCTTTATTTACGCATGCATTGCATTCTTGTGCGCATGGGCTAATTAGGGTGGATTAAAGGTCCTCTATTCGAGGGAAATACCTAAAAGGCTACATTTTCAATGATATTTTGCCATGCCGGACGAGGTGCACCTGATTGAATGCGAAATGTGTTCCATCGGGCATACGAGGTCTTACATTGCGTATTTGTTTATCCATATATATATTTGTGTCATTTCAAATGCCATTTTTGGCAATCTCATTCGAACGAGTTTCTAAATGCTACACGAACGTATGCATTCTGTCTCATCTCGTTCGAACACGTTTACAAATGCTACACGAACGTATGCATTCTATCTTATTTCCGTTCGAACGCGTATCAGAAAGTTACTCGAACTCTTGTATTCTGTTTACCATTCGAACGCGTTTACGAACGCTACTCGAACGCGCATATATTTTATTGTATCATGCATCATATCTCATCCCGTTCGAACGCGTTATCAAACACTATACGAACGCGTATATTCTGTTTATCGTTCGAATGCATTATCAAATGCTACTCGAACGCTTGCATTCTGTTTACCGTTCGAACGCATTTACGAACGCTACACGAACACGCATACACTGAACCGATTCCTTTTCATCACATTTCATGCCTAATTGCTTCTTGGGTGATTTCTCTTACATTATGTAATTAATCATGCCATTCTATTATTGACACTTTTGCTGTTATCATCCATTTGTATTCCTCCATTTATTTATTTGAAGTGTTCGTGAGATTGTGTTCAAGCATGATTAGGTCGTTAGTATGTTACTTGTTTCTTAAAGCATGATTAGGTCGTTAGGATGTCACTTGTTTCTTAAGCATGATTTAGCCATTAGTACGTTATTCTCCTATGAATGATTTGGTTATCTTCTTTCGCGATAGGCGTTCAATTTACGTTTATGTATAGGTTGTTATTTATCTTTTGTGTTTGATGATTCAATATATTCATGAGATTATTGTGTGATATCGTATGTTTGCCGTTATGATGATTTATTTTATACATGCGAACTTAGGAATAGATTATCCTTGGAAATATATATTGCTTAGGCTTGGTTAGATTATTTCACAAATCATATCATTACAAGTGGCATAAGTAAGGGACCATTCCAAACCAAACGGTTTGAGGTCTTCCATTGCGAGGGGTGAGTGCGGCCTTAAATCATTTTCCCGGTTCACACCGGGTGGTGACTCCATGTTATTTCTCTAGTTTAGTTCCCCTGTGGGCTACTCCGTACTCCCGACCGGGCCGCAAGCCTGGAACAGCATCGCCGATTTCCGTGTCCTACAGTCTGGCGTCTCCACTGGGGATAGAGAATTGGCCCCGAAATAATGCCTTGTAATAATTGTGATTTGTGCTTTAATTAACCGTGGGTTGAAAATGGTTTAATCAAAGGCACTTTTAAGTCTAGGTTATGGTTTGGTGTCTTCCCTCATTCACTACCTTTCTATAAGGAAAAGCTGCGAAGGCACCTAGATAATCACGTACTTGTAGCCTACCGTGATGGACTAATTTAGAGGACTCATTATTTATTCCGGTCACCAAGCGGTAAGAGCCTAAGAGGCTTGGGTTTTTAAGAGAGTTCGCTCCGCCCTCCCTCTAGGGAATCTACAATGGGAAATCCATTTGACAGTCAGTCATGCACCATAACTCGTTGGCACGCACTGTAATGTATAAAAAAGGTGCGCTCACTTGGTTGTTCGAACCCTTGAGAGGGGAGACCTAGTTGTGGGCAATCCTTCGCCAGCGAGAGTCTTTGTCCACACTCCCGCAAATCCATACGTAGACCGGAGTCGTATGGCCTATAGCAACTATTTCCTTGTGCTTGTGGACCATCCTCATTTGGATGCAGTTGGACTTCTTGTCAGAAATGCGAACTTGTTGGGCCATTTAAACTGGGACGAGCTCGTATCCTATGACAATTGGGCCAAAAGCTTCCGAATATCGATGGGCCGCTCTGTAGAAATTATTACTTTATGCTTGAATTATCTCTTTATGCTTGTATTTGGGGACCATCACCATTTGGATTAAGTTGGACTTCTAGTAAGAAATACGAACTTGTTGGGCCATTTAAACTGGGACAAGTTCGTATCCTATAACAATTGGGCTAAAAGTTTCTGAAATACCGATGGGCCATTCTGTGTTTTGGCTCTTTATCATTTGAAGTTGTTTAACCACGTTATTGTAAATGTGTAAACCTGTTTCGCATTTTCAACTGGGACAAGTTTGCACCTTGCAATAATATGATTGAAGCTTTAAAATGACAATGGGCCGAATTATATGTTCCACACATCACACGTATCTCATGCATCTCATGCATACACACATAATGTTAACTCTCTTGTGTCTTAAGAGCCATCATAGATATCCGTTGGGTTAGGGAAAATGGAAGACTTGTTAAAAGGCCGATAGCAAACATGAGCGAATCAGAGAATGAAACATCTCGTATGGATCAGTTGGAAACCAGCCTCAATAAGGTTACTAAACAATTGCAAGCCTTGACTGCTACTATGGCCAATATGGTTGTGCCCCGTGCTGGGGGAAACTATGAGAGTGAGAGGTGTGAAGACCCTCTAACTAGATTGAATGATGATATTCCAGGTTTTGATGATGATAGTAAGCAAGGAGTAGAGGGTACTTTTACGACAATGGTCAAAGTGGGCCCAATTGAAGATGAAGTTGAGTTTACAGTGCTGTAGAGGTACAGCCTTTCGCGAGGTTCCAGGTATCGGCAACTTTTGAGAGTGGGTGGATCCTAAGGTGGCTAAGATTATGGAGAAGATGAAGTTCGAGCCGGGTAAAGGTTCGACATTGCCAAACTTTAAGGGGCAGACCTTTGATATTTTATTTGGCCAAAGAATCAGAAGCATTGGGAGCAATGATGGTACATGTAGATGTGATAGTGGTAGAGCATGAAGTCTACTATCTTAGTAAGAAGATGCTACCATACGAAGCCCGTTATCAAGAGGTAGAGAAGATCTGTTTGGCAGTGGTATGGCATCCAAAAAATTGCGTCATTACTTCCAGTCTTACAAGATCCAGGTGGTAGCCAAAGAAAATCCTTTGAAGTATCTAAATTTAGTGCCTTCGCTAGTGGGGAAGTTTGGAAGATGGTTAGTGTTGCTGACAGAGTTTGACATTGAGTATCTCACCTCCAAAGTAATCAAAGGGCGAGCCGTAGCAGAGTTCCTGGCATTACAACCTATTGAAGAGGATCAGTACAAGTTTGAATTCCCAGATGAAGAGATCCAAGCAATAACAGTTCAAGGATGGAAAATGTATTTCGACGGAGCAGTGAATTGCAAAGGAACCAGAATTGGGATTGTGATAGTAACTCTCGAATGAGAGACCTTGCCTATGGCCAAGAGGTTGATGCTCAGAGTAACTAACAACATGGTCGAGTATGAAGCATGTGCTTTTGGATTGCCTGCATTAATAGCCTTGAAGGCTGAGAGCGTGGAGGTCTATGGAGATTCGATGTTGGTAGTCCGACAGATGCAGAGAGAATGCGAATTGAAGGAAAAATGGTTGAAACCTTACCTTTTTTACCTCAGAAAGTTGGCACAGGCTATCCCCGATTGTAAGTTTCAACACTTGCCACGAGAAGAGAATCAGATGGCAGACGCATTAGCTACACTTGCAGCGACTTGGGAAAATCCAGAGAAGTTAGTGATGAAACCACTGGTGCTGACAATAGCAAGCAGACCCGTTTATGAGATAGAAAGAGTTTTGGAAGTGGAGATCGACGACGGAAAACCTTGGTACCATGATATTCAACAATACTTGGAACTCAGAGAACTCCCAGAAGAACCAAGTAGAAAAGACATGATAGATATTCAGAAGTTGGCTTCTCAGTATGTGGTTTTGAAAGGAGAATTGTACAAAAGACAGGCAAAAGGCATTCAGCTGAAATGTTTGAGAAAAGAAGAAGCTCATAAGACAATGGAAGAAGTACATGTCGGGGTATGTGGACCGCACATGAATGGGTTGAACTTGTCTCGCAAGATTGTAAGACAAGGCTTCTACTGGTTGACCATGGAGACAGACTGTGAAAAGCTGGTGAAACATTGTCATGATTGTCAAGCACACGGTAATTTGAACCATCTGCCTCCACAGAGTTACACGGGCTATCAGAGCCATGGCCTTTCTCAACATGGGGAATTGATATGATCGGGGAGATTCAACCGAATGCATCGAATGGACATCGTTTCATAGTAGTGGTAGTGGACTACTTCTCAAAATGGGTGGAAGCTGAGTCTTTTCGTAACATCACAACAAAGCAGATGGCAAAGTTCATAGCTCGGAACATCATATGTCGATATGGGATGCCGCATCATGTAGTAACAGATAATGAAGTTCAGTTTCAAGGGGAAACGAAGGCAATGCTACATATATATGGGATAGGACATCACAAGTCGTCACCTTATCGGCCGTAGGCAAATGGGGCAGTCGAGGCAGCCAATAAGACAGTAAAGAAGATATTAGCCAAGATGACAGAGAACTACAAAGATTGGGCTAACAAGCTACCGTATGCCCTATGGGGGTACAGAACACCAGTAAGAACAGCAACATGAGCCACGCCTTACTCTTTGGTCTATGGAATGGAAATAGTACTGCTAGTGGAAGTTGAGATACAGTCCTTGAGGGTATTAGCAGAAACAGAGTTACCTGAACAAGAATTGGCTGCACAGAGATTTGAACAGTTAGCACTACTTGATGAAAAGAGGCTGAAGTCCTTGCATCACATGCAGATATATCATAAGAGACTAGCCCGAGCATTCAACAAGAATGTGCATCCTACTAAGATTAGAAAGGGTGATTTGGTACTTAAATAGTTGAGTCCGTCGACGACAGACCCAAGAGGAAAGTTCAGACCTAACTGGGAAGGACCCTACATAATGTAGAAAGTAATGGGAAATAGGTCAGTGAGACTGTCAGATTTGGAAGGGAACTAGTTCACCGAGGCGATCAACGTGGATAGATTGAAACATTATTTTTCCTGAGGGAAAGAAGACCGAGCAGTCACCAAGGGAATTGAAAGAAGACCTAACCCAACGGGGTAGGAAACTCATTCATGCATGCATGCATACATGTAACATATTTGCATTCTTTTTTTGTTTGTTCTGTTTTGTAATAACAGGTTTCAAAAAAGAAAAAGAGAAGCGGCAAAAGCAAGCCAACCAGAAGCAGCAACAGTACAGTGTCATAAGTTTCAGGAATGAATCAGTATCAGTTTGGGGGTGAGGCCCATGTCAACATCGGTTTGGGGACGAGGCCCACATCAACATCAGTTTAGGGGCGAGGCCCATGTCAGTATCAGTTGGGGGATGAGTCCCAGGTTTGAGGCCCACATCCGCATCAATTTGGGGGCGAGGCCCACATCAGTATCAGTCTGTGGGCTGAGGCCCACATCAATATCAGTTTGGGGATGAGTCTCGGGGGCGAGGCCTGTTCGACAATTATGACCCATATCATCACAATTTGTACAGATAATGGTGTTGTTGTACAAATTAATTATGTGATAAAGGAAATTGCTCTTCTATCATTTGTAATTAGATTACCAAGATGTATAAATGATGGAAGGTCCATATGATTAGTTTCAGATTGAGATGATATGAGACAATATCAATCCATAAAGGTTTAATCATTAAATATCTTTAGTTACAGTATTATCGAGATTGGACATCGATAATGCGTAAAAGACTAGTATTACACTTGTGCGCGTTGTGGGAGCATAACGACATAGTTCTCATATATTTGGGTATAGGATACTTATGCAAGTGTAGTAGGAGGTTGTGTTTTACCGATGGTACGGAAAACAGCTTCGCTCTGGATAGACCCCTCAGAATTCCATTGGTAGTATGACTATGTGTCTATGGAAGTCCGAATCAGGGTAGGTGTATTTGGTCTTAACGTGAGACTTGCACCGCTAATACTTGAGACAATCAATATACATTGGTTTTGGTCGTCCAGGGCTTTAACAGGTTCTGTGTACGCCTCTTCTGGGTATATTGAGAATCGTAGTGTATTGGTGTGATGTCAAGATGGTAGTATCACTCCAGTCATAGTGGAGATGATGATCACGTAGGATACAGAACTAGTTCTCTTATGTACTGCAATCATCAGGATAATATGACTAGGTCATGATTGTCCGATATAGAGACTAGTTACCAGAGATTCGATATGTGCTTCGTACGGGGCAGACACATTTCCAGCCCCAGGCCTTGCACGTGACATCCGATGCTGGATTGAAATACACAATACTACATATACTACGCCTTATATAGATCACATATTCCAGTAAGAATATTTCTGGAGAATTAGGTAGGCACGGTGCTTTGCTAGAAGCCAACCATGTCTTGTAAATCGGTAAAAACGTAGTACTAGGTACTTACGTGTTCGGATAGTCCGACGACCGAATTTACTGCCAACATATCCAGGGATCTCATGGGTTGCTTCCAGAAGATTCATCGATGACGTATGACTCCTAATTTATTAATCTGGGATTAATTAATAAGAGAGAGAAAATTAATCTGGGATTAATTACGGAGATATTTTATCTGGGATAAAATATTATTTAAAGAGAGAGAACAATTAATTTGGAATTAATCGATAAAATAATATATTCGATATATTATACGAAATTAATTTCGACGTGGAATTAAAATTAGATTTTAATTCGGGCGAACGAGTTAATTTAGAATTAATTCGTTAGCGACGTGAATTGTAATTTTGCTAGGCATAATTATTTAATTACGTCGCAATAGAAAATTCGTTAATTTGGAATTAGCGAACCCGAGCTCGGGAGTGTTTGCGGGCCCACTCGCATTTAGAATCGAGTGGGGCCCACATTTCACATCACATGTCACATCACTTGTCACTTTAAAGTTGCTTTTTGGTGATTGGTTTTGGTGAAGTTGGTGTATGCTTGATTTACACTCCAAAGTCATGGCTTGAGTGACCTTTTACCAAATCAAATTTTGGTATTAGAATTAAATTGATTTTTTGAAAATCAAACCAAGCTAACACAACTCATTCTCTCTTCTCCTCTCTTCACTCTCTCGGCCAAGGGCCATTTTGCTCTTCAAAAATCTGCTACTGCCGAGAATGAGCAAGAGCAATAGGGAAAGATTTGCGGCAAATATTTCTGAGTGATAGCACGCTTTAGGAGTCGTACGAAGGTGATAGGGAAACCCACACATGGGCATGGAATCACTAGCCAAAGCTTGGAGCTTGGAGGAGGACATGACCGAAAATTTGGAGGATAAAAAATTGTAATTGCCGTGAGCCACCTTGGAGAAAAAGAATTTTTTGTGTTCATCGCATCGCTCAACCGATCATTGTAAGTATTTCACAACTTCTTTGAGTATTCGCACATGTGTTTCATTGCTTGAATTGATCCTTGGGACCTTAGAGAAACCTAACAATGGTATCAGAGCCATTTTGAGCATGAAACTTTATTAGGGTAAAATTTGGGTAAATTAAATTTGAGCATGTTTTGATGAAATTGATTGTTGATATATGCTTAAATGATGATAACATGGTGTTATGCATTGTCAATTTGATGAATTTTGAATTGGACAAATTTTCCCCAAATTGGAAGGCTTGGCTGAATCATAGTCATGCCCTAATGTCATGGTATTTTGTGTTTTTTGATCATTGGATGAGTTGGAAAACATTGGGTAATGTTGATTGTGGATTTAATTTGATTGAAACCAAATTGAACAATTAAACCCCAAAATGCCGAGACATGATAAACATGGAAAATGATTGATTTTTGATTAAAATGTGTTGGACATGTTTTGATGTGAATGAGCATAATTAATTATACAAATTTGGGTTTTGGAAATGTTAATTTGGGTAATTAATTATGACATACACTTTAGGTTAATTAAGTTATGAAATTTGGAATTTGATAATTTAATTAATTGGGCCTATTTTGGAAATTGGGCTTGAAAAGTTATAATTGGGCTTAACGGGCTTGGTTGTACCAAAATTGGTTTAGGCTAAATTGGTTGGATCCAATTGGGCCCAAAACCATTTCCATAAAGTCAAATTATGACTTAATTGACCTTTAACTTTAATTGGGCCTAATGGGCCTAAATTGGGTTCTTGGCAAATAAGGGTGATTCCTTAAATGGGCTTTGGTATTTGGGTTTGACCCATATTGACCAAAAGTCCATGCCTTAAGAAATTAATTGAAAGCCCATTGGACTTTAAATTAAATTGACATTGGATGTTAATCGGGCTTTGAGACCCGTAACGATTAGATTTAGAATCTAAGTCGTAAAGGTTCGTTGATAAAGTGTAGTATTTAATTTGGAATTAAATAAATGAATTAGTATTAAATATAAATAAATTGGATTTAATGTTGTAGTTTAATTTAATTCAAGAATTCGTACTTTGAGTACTTATTCGCAAAACGAGTCGGACTCGCGTAAAATCAAATCGTTGTTTGAACATTGGATGGTCATTAATATTCAGATTAATTAATTGGATTAGATTGATTGATAACATGCTTGTGTGAATACATGGTTGTGATGTATGAATAATGTATATCAGATGGATATTAGATAGGTGGGGTAATTTTGGAAATTGTTGTAATAAATTTAGAATTTATTAATTGGACCTGCGTGTCCAGCCTATTACCTCCTTACTCTATGTATTTCTCTTCTCACCTATTCCCCTCAATGTAAATGAGGTTTCTTTAGAAGTGTTATGTAATCGGGTAGAAGTAATACTTGAAATGCTTGTGAATACTTGTGCTAGCGGGAGAGAGGAAAATGAGAGATTTGTTCTAGGAACAATGTGTTAAGTATCCATCCGTATATCATTATTATATTTATTTATATGCGCCTTATTATGTGTTTAGAATGCATGTTTAAGGGTGTATGATGATGAGGCCTAACAAAGATAATTAATTGGTTGCCAATTACGCGAAAAACCCTCACTATATATTAAGCGTTTTTCCTTCCATTGAGTGATTCTTACAAAAGATCCAAGACTGGCATTGGTTAGTTGGCCAAAGTCAAGACCTTTGTCCGTCGAGGATGTGTTTGAATCATAAAGGCTTTGTTCCATATCGGTGCCTTGTCCAAGTTGTCATTTATTGGCCGAAGTCAAGATCACTTCTTGTCCATCGACATTGATTACAAAACATTCCAAGGTCGATGGGTTCCGCTTAACTGGGATCACTAAGTTTGTTGTGCCAAAGCCAAGGCTTAGTTGATTCAGAGGAAAAAAGTTAGGAAATATGTTGGATATATTGACATATATAAGATATATGTTTCACACTTTGACGTCCACCTACTGGATCTAGGAATTGGATGGGATCCAATTGATCTTAGAGATCTACCTAGTTAATTATCATACAATTTGTTAGCCAAAGTCAAGATTGTGCGTTATTTAACGGGATCCTAGCCCACTAGGAAACAAGGTTTCCCGAGTACGCAACAGAGGGTTAGAGGCTCGCCGAAAAATAATGGGAGGCAAGTATTAAATTTGCAATATTCGTTTAGTTACTTGCCATACGCGCCCATTTCAAATATTTCGTCAAATAAATTAATATATTAGTTGGACTAATATTTAATGTTGTTTTAATTGAATAGTTGGACTGTATTCAAACTATTTCATTTATATTTGATTATAGTAATCAATATATTTGAATTAACCATTTCAATTAATAGTTGATTTTATAATTGGATTATAGTAATCAATATATTGAATTTAATCTATTAAATTATAATTGATTATATAGTTGGACTATAGTAATCATTATAATCAATAGTACCTAAAATCGTTGATTGATTGTTAGACTATTAGAATCAAGATAATTGAAAGATTAGTGTTTAAAACATAATCCTGGGTGAAAATGTATTTAAACGACTTTAATTTTCAAATTGGGAATAAAAACTTCAGAATGGTCCTGGAAACTAAGAAGTTACTTTATTTGATAAAATAACATATTAGGCCTAAGCCAGAGTTAAGCAAATAGTGGAGCATGATCTTTGGAAGATTCATGTGATGATAACTTTAGTGCTTAATCCAATAAGCTTGCCAAATAGATTACTTAATTTCTTAATCAGAAATAAGGATTAGATCCTTATAGTATGATAATGAAATTGAAGGATCTTCATAGATCTATCCTTAGATCTTAGAAGAAGAAATTGCAATAGAAAACTCTTGGAGAGTTAATGGCAATTCTCAATGAGACAAAGCTAGAGTTTGCAATAAGGGAAGAAGCGCAAGGCGCATCTTACTTCGATATTCTAGAAGGCCAAGGCTTGACCAAAGGCTTATGGGGTGTGGAAAAGGGCAAAGGCAAAGTCATTATAATCTTCTGGGAAGACAAATGACATATCCAAAAATGTCTGGCTAAATTATGGCAAACGGGGACATGGAAGCGTGACTGCCGTATGGACAAGGCAGAAATGAAGGAATTGAAGATGGGCAAGGCTCCGACTTCAAATATGTTTGTCATAAAGATGTTCACTGCTAGTATTAAAATTGGATTTTAGATACTAAATGTGGTACATAAATATGTACTGTTGTGCAGAATCTGCTGTAAGTAGGATACTGACTTTAGTTGAGATTGATCTACGAATCAGAAACGGGGCAAGAGTCACTGTTTTAACCGTAGAAACCTAAGTTTAGGAACTACCCTTCGGGTGTGTACTTAAATTAGGAAACTGTTAGAATGTAACTAGTTTGACTAGAAACATTATCTTTATATCAGGGTTTAACCCGTTGCGGGTATACCTTTATATTCTAGAACACTAAAGTGTTTTATTTTATAAAGATGATATTGAGATAAAAACATTAGATGTGAATAACAGTATTTATATTTTGAATATAAATAAATCTCAAACATATGACATGACAAACAAATAGCTCAAACTGAATTAATCAGTTGAGACTTATAAGTGGCATTGTTTTCTGAGACACATTAAACAAGACTCGTATATCCACACTTTTGAAGAGTGGATACTAGGACGGATTTGATTATATTCAAATGATGTCTACGAATCTAGTTTATTGGGCAAAGTGCCTAAAGTACTTTTTACTTGGTAAAAGTGTAAATGCCATCGATCTGTTAACCCTTGGTCATAGTGACGTAAGTGGGCCCATATCTAGCTAGGCTAGAGGTGGATATGAATGTTGCGTGACCTTTACGGATGTGGCATCGTGTTATGGTTATGTGTTTCTCTTGACACACGAATCAGAAACTTTTGATAAAATCAAAGAGTTTCGACACGAAATAAATAAACAGATCGGCTAAAGTATTAAATCATCAGGGTTAGACCATGATGAAAATACTTAAGCAATAAGTTTCTCAAATACTTGAAAGAGTATAGTATTCTTTCAATGAGGACTCCTCCCAGAACACGTCAATTTGATGGTGTGTCCGAACGGAGAAACCAATTTTGTTAGACATGATAAGGTTTATCATGAGTCGCTCTGAGCTACCATTTCCTTCAACGGATAGGCATTAACAGTGCATAATTTATTTTGAATAAGGTTCCATAAAAATATGTTAGACAGATTTCATATTAGAAAGAAACTGGGTTTTCTCATTCCTGTAGATTTGGGAATGCTAGGCATATGTTTGTATGATACCAAACTAAAACCCAAATCAGATAAGTGCCTAAGTTTTGGGTTATCCTAGGGAAACCAAAAGTATTGTACTTACACAACTCTCTAGAGAACAATGTAATTGTTGCTCGCCATGCGGTTTTCCTAAGAGGAATACCGATATGCAATGGTAAGTGGGAGGATAGTAAGACTCGATGAAAATCAGAGTAATACTGTTCCAGGCACCGATTCCTTAATGGAACACAAATAGTTCATCAAGGATGAAACTATACCAATAATCTTCGAATACACAAGAACCGCGATAGTCGGAGAGAGTCAAAAAATAAACTGGGGTATGGGTTTCTGATGTCACCTCATAAAGATGTCAATCTTATTGAGGAATACGATCTGACTACGTATGAGGAAGAGATACAAGGTATCGACTCTCTATTGTGGGAAAGTGCCATGATATCCAAAATTGATTCCATGTATATCAACTAAGTTTGGATACTAGTTGATGTACCGCAAGGCATTGTGCCTATTGGTACTATATAAGTCTTCAAGGAAGACATAAATGGAAGACAACATACCAACGTACTAAGCTAGGCTTGTAACGAAAAAGGTATCGTTATCAACATTGTGTTGATTACGACGAAACCATTTTACCCGTTGCCATGGTTAAATCCATTTTGAGAATGCTTGCTAAAGCTACATGTTTCATTTATGAAATATGGCAGCTGAATGCAAAAATCGATTTCCTTACCGGAAACCTTTTGGAGGATGTTTATAACATCCTGACGGTTTTGTCATACCAAAACAAGAAAAAAAGGTTTGCAAGTTAATTCGATCCATGGATGGATTGAAGCAAGCATAGCGTTCTTGGAACGATATCATTTTGATGTAATCATAATGGTGTATGATTTATTTCAAAACGAATATGATTCTTGTGTATATAATGAGGTTAGTGGGAGCGCACTGACAATAAATGTCCTAAGTAATGATGACATGTCATTTATTGGAAATGATATTCCCATAAAACAATCGGTGAAAGCTTGGCTTTCATGAAAATTCTCCTTAGAATTCTTGGGAGAAACAACCTTTATTCTAGGAATAAAGATCTACTGGGATAGATTTAAGTTGTTAACACTCTCCGAGTACTCGTACATTAAAATAAATATATGCGACCTGGTGTCTCATACGCTTTAAGCATATGGATTCACAATCAAACCAATCCAAGTGATAATCATTGGAATGATGTTAAGAACATCATTTAGTATCTTAGATGATCTAAAGATGTTGTCTTATACTATGGAGAAGAACTTGAAGTGACAGGGTTAACTGCTGCAAGTTTCCTAACCGATATAAACGACAATAAGTCACAAAACGGTACTATAAAGTTTGAATAAACGGAACAATGAGCTGGAAATCTTCCAAGCAAGATATTGTTACCGAATAAAAAACAAAAGTGGATTATTGCTGCAGCTGAGGCAGCAATAGAAACCTTTTGGATCGATAATAATCCTAATCAGATTAAGAGTAGTTCTGTTAGCAGCTGAGCCAGGCTACAGCACAGGCTAAAGAATTAATGGTCTCATCAACGATCCAGATATATACTTCAATTATACATCTGATTCATTCGGATCATACATCGTGGCGATGTGATGATCGAATAAATCGCATCAGATGATAATTATGCAAATCCACTGACGAAAGCATTTTCTCAGCAGATGTTTGAGCGAATCGTACATAGTTCGGGTGTAGGACACTTGAGTGATTGGCTATAGGCCAAGTGGGAGATTGTTGGACAGTTATGACCTATAGCATCACTATTTGTACAGATCATGGTATTGTTGTACAAATTAACTATGTGACAAATGAAATTGCTCTTATATCATTTGTAATTAGATTACCAAGATGTATAAATGATAGAAGGTCCATATGATTAGTTCCGGATTGAGATGATATGAGACAGTATCAATCCATAAAGGTTTAATCGTTAAATATCCCTAGTCAGAGTAATATCGAGATTAGACATCGATAATGCGTAAAAGACTAGTATTACACTTGTGCGCGTTGTGGGAGCATAACAGCATAGTTCTCATATATTTGGGTATATGATACTCATGCAAGTGTAGTAGAAGGTTGTGTTTTACCGATGGTACGGAAAACAGCTTCGCTCTGGATAGACCCCTCAGAATTCCATTGGTAGTATGACTATGTGTCTATGGAAGTCCGAATCAGGGTAGGTGTATTTGGTCTTAACCTGAGACTTGCACCACTAATACTTGCGACAATCAATATACTTTGGTTTTGGTCGTCCAGGGCTTTAACAGGTTCTTTGTATGCCTCTTCTGGGTAAATTGAGAATCGTAGTGTATTGGGTGTGATGTCGAGACGGATGTATCACTCAGTCATAGTGAGATGATGATGATCACGTAGGATACGAAACTGGTTTTCTTATGTACTGCAGTCATCATGGTAATATGACTAGGTCATGATTGTCTGATATAGAGATTAGTTACCTGAGATCCGATATGTGCTTCGTACAGGGCAGACACATTTCCAGCCCCAGGCCTTGCACGTGACATCCGATGCTGGATCGAAATACACAATACTACGTATATTGGGCCTGATATGTACGGGTTTTAAGGGGAAATATCGGTAACGCAGCGAAATCGTGGAAAATCAAAATTTTCCGATTTCAAAACTTTTTATCGGATCAATCAAATAAACTTATTTATTTAATTATCCAATTATCAAATTTTGAAAAATTACACAAGAGATCAAATTTCTTGGTAATTACCGAATTTCCCCAAAACTTTGTAAATTGATTATTTTAGTCCAAAAGTTGTCAAATACAATTTTCGATGATTCAAAATCATTTCTATGATGAACTTAGCATGTTCAAAACATCAAAACACCAATAGCAACCAAAAACTCAAATTTGACTCTTTTGGCCGAGAGCTTCATTAAGCTCCAAATTGTGCATTTTGCACTTCCATGCTTCAAGACACATCCAAATGAAATCCAATCAACATGAAAATTATATGCATCATATACACATCCTAATACACCATATAAATGAAAATCCCCAAATTTGGAAGTGGTCTTAAACCCAAATTTTTCCATTTCTTCAAATTGGACAAATTAGACCAAATTGGTTAAATCCAACACTTCAATCATGTTTCTTCCATCCAAATCAAGTCTCAACACAATGAAACAACTATAGAACAATTCTAGGTCTTTTAAGAGTGGGTCAATAACTCTAGAATTGCAACAAGGTTCTAAAACCTGAAAAGAATGCTTATTACTACACTAGTAATAAACTTCCAACATCATACATGCATATCACCTTCATCAAACTTTTATCCATCAAAAGTAAAAAGAATAAAGAATAGAAAAAAATCAAGAACATCACAAGATGTTGCCCACAACAAGAGGAACAAATTACTCTCAAATTAGTCAACAATGGCAACATGAAAAATATAACCATTATATTCAATTAGGGTCATGGCCGAAAATTTGACAAAAAAATAAAGAAAATGATATTTCAATTTTAAACACTTTAAACAAATATCAAAGAAGTCAAATCCAATTTGACTACCATTTCCTTTACTTTAAAGTCAACAATAAACACTTATAATCATTTTCTAACTTTATCATTTGGTAAGATATTTATATTTTAATTAGTTAATCATTTAACAATTACATAATTAATTAATTAATTAAATACAAATATCTCAAAATATGTATTATATTTACTTTAAATATCTCAAATACATATATTAATGATATATGTCAAATACCTTTATTTGACATTTATTAATGTGTATTTAATAATATCATATATTAAATACAAATACACATTAATTAGGAAATGACGGTTCGGCCCGTTCGCATGTATTTTTCGTTTAACGTTTAAACGATTTATAAATAATCATCATTATTCATAAAAGTTGCCCCAGTGCTCTACGAGTATGTTTCATTATTGAGACTCTATAGATTCAGGTATATCCGTCACGAAATCCAATTTCGTGTCCATAATTTATCCACCCGTAAATTATGATGATCACGGATAAACTAGTTGAATCATACAGGTTGATTTCATTGCATACGTATAATCCCTCCGTCACAGGTATCCAGATATTCCCAGAGATATAGATGTAAACGTCAAATCTCTATAAGTATTATCTCGTCGACGTATCTATTAGCAATCTCTAAATAACAATCGGAACTTACTTCCGAAGTATACTGTGGCTACATTTTTAACAGACTGCTAATTATATATGGACTACCTATGCTCTGTACACAGAACTGACGGATCCTATCTTGATACTGTTGAGTTTTCCTAAGGTCCCAAGATCAAATCAAGACATGAAAACATGCGTGAATACATCAACGGAGGTAGCGGAATACTCACATTGATCGGTTTATGTCGAATGAAGACGAATCAAGCTCAAAAACGCACCTTCGGCACCACTGCATGCAGTCCACTGCCCACTGTCTTCAGTGTTTAGCTGCGAAATGGAGCTCCATGCATCGTCGGATGGATCCCGGCTCATGGTCGAACCTCCCTACCACCTTCGCAAGACTTGTAAGTGTGCTAGCACTTGAATTTTCACATGATGAAAATCCACTCTTGCTTCCCTATTATTCACGCCCAAACTGGTTCAAAACCAGTGAAGAAAAGCCACTGTTTTTGGCGTGGAGAGAGATGAGAGAGTTGAATGATTTTTGTTACCAAAAATCAATTTATATTTATGCCATAATATTTATTAAATTAATAATAAACTTATGACACAAATCATGCAATGGCTTAGAGTGTCAAACACTCAATTTCCATGCAAAACCGTTGAGTGCATTGTACACTATCTCCATGCAATGCATTAGAATTAAATAATGCATAATATGACATGTGTCATGTGGGCCCCACACGTTTCCAAATGAAAGTGGGCCCACGTGCACTCACGCGTTCGGGTTCGATATTTCCGAAATACCGAACTTACGTCGCGACGTTAATTAAATCGAATTTAAATAAATAATTGCGCCTAGCGAAATTATTATTTACGTCACTAACGAATTAATTCTAAATTAACTCGTTTGCCCAAATTAAAATCTAATTTTAATTCGCGTCGAAATCGAATTTCGATTATTATATCGAATATAATAATTTTACGATTAATTCCAAATTAATCGTTCTCTCTCTATATGATATTTTATCCTAAATAAAATATCTCCGTATTAATCCTAGACTGATTAATTTTCTCTCTCTTCTATATAATCCCAGATTATTCAAGAGTGCAAGTTGTGCGTCATCGGTGGATTATCGGGAAGCGACCCATGAGATCCCGGATAAGCTGGCAGTAAATACGGTCGTCGGGAAGTATCCGAATCACGTACGTACCAAAGTACTACGTTCTACCGATTTACGAGACAAGGTCGACTCCTAGCAAAGCACCAAGTCTACCAAGTTCTCCGGACATATTCATTAAAGAATATCAAAGATCGTATCAAGCGTAGTATACAATTGTATTGTGCATATCGGCCCAGTAGTATCGGATATCACGTGCTAGGGCTGGGGCTGGATAAGTGTCTGCCCCGTCCGAAACACATATCGGATGTCTGGTAACTAGTCTCTATAATCGGATATTCATGACCTGGTCATAATATCACGATTGGATGCGCATCACTTAAGAGCACTAATACCGTATCCTGCGTGTGACATCATCTCCACTATGACTGGAGTGACACTTCCGTCTTGACATCACATCCAATACACTACGATTCTGATAAACCCAGAAGAGGTGAACACAGACCAGTTAAGATCCCCCACCACCAAAACCAAATTTTACGATTGTCGTAAGTATTAGCGATGCAAGTCTAGGTTAAGACTATACACACCTACCTGATTTCGGCCTCCCATAGACACCTAGTCATAATACCATGGGATTCCGAAGGGTCTATCCAGAGCGAAGCTGTTTCCCGTACCATCGGTTGAAACACGACCTCCTATCGCACTTGCACAAGTATCCAATACTTATATATATGAGAACTATGCCGTTGTGCCCTCACAACGCGCACAAGTGCAATACTAGACTATTCCGCATTATCGATGTCCAGTCTCGATAATACTTCGGCTAGGGATATTTAATGATTAATCCTTCGTGGACTGATACTGTCTCATA
Organism: Zanthoxylum bungeanum; assembly: GCA_019454045.1. Lineage (NCBI taxonomy): Eukaryota > Viridiplantae > Streptophyta > Magnoliopsida > Sapindales > Rutaceae > Zanthoxylum > Zanthoxylum bungeanum. The sequence goes on along the minus strand of SKCR01034175.1, from coordinate 8,939 downwards.
TCATCTCAATCCTGGAACTAATCATAGGGACCTCTCTTCATTTATATATCTATGGTGATCTAATCACAAATGACGAGAGTGCAATTTCCTTGTTACATAGTTAATTTGCTACAGCAACACAATGATCTTGTGCAAATAGTGACGCTATGGGTCATATTATCCAACAATCTCCACTTGGCACATAGCCAGTCACTCGAGTGTCGTACACCCGAACTATGTAAGGTTCGCTCAAATTGCTGAGGAAAGGTTTTCGTCAGCGGATTTGTTTGATTATCGTTTGACGCGATTTATACGATCATCCCATCGCCACGATGTATGATCCGAACGAATCAGATGATATAGAATATATATCTGGATCGTCGATGAGACCTTTATTCCTTAGCTTGTTGCTGACGCCTCGCTCAGCTGCTAACAGATCTATATCTAATCTAATTAGATTTATTTTTTGATCCAAATGGCTTCTATTGCTGCCTCAGCTGCAGCAATAATCCGCATTTGTTGTTTATTCGGCAACAGTTATCTTGCTAGGAAGATTTCCAGCCACTGTCCCGTGTTATTCAAACTTTATAGTACCGCTTATAGTATTTAATTGTTTGGAAACTTGCAGTGGTGATCCCAGTCACTTCAAGTTCTCCTTCTCCATATTTTTAAGACAGCATCTTTAGTTCTCTCAGATACTAACAGATGTTCTGAATCTTTAATCCAGGTGACTATCACTTGGATAACCTGATCGTGACTCCAATATGCTCGAAGCGTATGAGACACCCTATCAAGTACATTTTAAATGTACAATTTATTGGGGTTGGTGCTCAGAGCGCCAATTCTCGGTTGTATTTCTGTTAAATACTTCTGTAAAACATTATTATTATGAATAATATATGCAGTTTCTATAATATAATCTATTTCTATATGGTAAGGCGTAATGACCCGAGAATGATTAGTCATGATACAGTTGCAAAAGCGTCGCAACGGACATTGAGAAGTATCATGACGTTGTCATTCTCAGACAGTTCCTGGTCAAGGTTTACACTACCTTGGTCAGTATAGTAAACCCGTTGAGACCGGTACATGTCGTATACAGGAATATATGATTCCAATGGTTTATCAATGAACCATTAGTCTTGGAGACTAGTATAGACGTGTAGGTGTTTATAGCGGATAAACACTGAACGACTCACCGAAGATTCTTAATGGATGGTACACCAGCGTCAATAGAATCTTCTTGGGTTGAAGTAGCCTTGTGATTCTTAGACTTGAGATGCCATTGTGGGCACATGAGACATCTTCTACACTTAGACGGCAGTCACGTCACCGATCTATTTAGATCAGACCTCCGCCTGTTCGTTGGGTGTAGACAAGATCCTCAGGGTGTCCTATGTGTATCAAGATAGGATCCGTCAGTTCTGTGTATCAGAGCATAGGTAGTCTATATGATTAGCAATCAGATAAAACCATGGGCCCGTGGTAAAGTTTAGAAGCTAGTCTAAACAGTTTTTTTTTAGAGATTGCTAATAGAATAGTCGACTGGATAATCCCGATAGAGATTTGATGTTTACATCTATATCTCTGGGATTTATCCGGATACCTGTGACGAGAGGAATTATACATTTGCCATGACCTCGACCTGTATGGTTCAACGACATTATCCGTGATCGTCATAATCTACGGGTGGATAGATTATGGACACGAAATTTGATTTCGTGACGGATATACCTGAATCTAGAGAGTCTCAATAATGAAACATACTCGTAGAGCACTAGAGCAACATTAATAAATAATATTGATTATTTATAAAGTCGTTTAAAGGTTAAACGCAAGATACATGCTAAAGGGACTAGATAGTCATTTGCTAATTTTTGTGTATTTTACATTTATACTTGATTAATTTACAACACATTAATTAATAGTCAAAAATGAGTTTTTTGACTTTTATCCTAAATGAATATATGTTTTTAATATTTAATGTAAATATTATACATATATTTTATATATTTGTATTGATTAATTAATTAATTTATTTAATTGTTAAATGATTAAATTAATTAAGATATAAATATCTTACATTAGGATATATTAAGTAAATGATATTAGTTGCCTTAATTGACTTTAATAAAATATCTAATAAAGTTGTTTTTTGATATTTATGAAGTTGATTAAATGTTTTTTGAAATGAAATTGAAATGAAAAATAATTTGGTAAATGCTTGTGATTTTCGGCCAAGGGCAAATCATTACAAGTATATATTGGTCATTTCATCTTCATTCAGATAAGATAACCTAATACACTTTACAAAAAACATAAAAACTCCATTGAAGAAAGAAAAGGAAGCTTGAGAAAAGAAAGACAAAAATCAAAAAGCTTGGATTTTTAGTAAGTTTCTTGAACTTGCTATTAGTAAGGAATTTGTTCCTTAGGTTCTAGGCTTCAATATATGACATTCTTAGGATGTTTCTTTCTTATTCTTCCTGTGGTTTTTTTGATGGAAATTTTGGTGAAGTGTGAAGCATGTGTAATGAAGGAAGTGTATAACTATTGTAGTAATAAACTTCTTTTATGGTTTTGGAAACCAAGTTGCTAATCTAGAGTTGTTGACCCACTCTTAGATGACCTAGGTTTGATCTTGAGTTGTTTCATTGTGTTGAGACTTTGATTGGATGGAAGAATGGTGTTTTTTCGAAACATGATTTAAGTATTGGTTTCAAGGTTTTTGACCTTGTACCACCTTTTGGCTTTTCATTTATGTTGAGTATTTGGATTTGTATATGATGCATGAAAAATATTCGTCTGTTTGAATGTGGTCGGTCCTCGGCTGGTCGGTCCTCGGCTGGCTCGGTCCTCGGCTGGCTGGTCGGTCCTCGGCTGGTCGGACATAATGTGGTCGGCATTTTTTGTGGTCTGGTCGACATAATGTGGTCGGCACTTTTGTGGTCGGTCCTCGTCTGGTCGGACATAATGTGGTCGGCACTTTTGTGGTCGGATTATTACTCCATTTGATAGGATCATACATGTGAGTAATGTTTTAGTTTATGGGTGGAACACGAATAGATTATTCATATTAGATATTGAATAATTTACTCGGTATTTTTGAAAAGTTTTGAAATACGTTTGCGCCCCAAACCCGCGCTTCCGCTGCGCCCGACCCGAATAACCCTACACAAATGGTATCAGAGCTAGTCTGATTCTAGGCCACCTAATATGATTAGCCTTCATTGAATCAATGTTTAAACATGTTTTCTAGACTTTATGCATGCTTATTAGGATCTAAATTGGTTAGATTTAGGGTGTATGTATGACACTTAGCGGAAAATCCCTAATAATAAGGTTTGAATGTAATTATGTATTTGATGCATATTATATGGTCTGTCTTGTCAATGGTTTATGAATACTTCTTTGTGACTACATCCGAGACCGTGCCTGCTGTGTGTGAGGGTGTAGCCGATAAAGATTTATTTATATATCGGATGTATATCAGATACTAGATAATTCAAGCGAAAGCGGAATTCTGAACGTGCCCTAGCTGTCAGGATTACGTAAGTAACTTGAGTTTATCATTGGCGAGTTTAACCTGGTACGTCTCCTTGTGGGCCTGCCTTCGCAGCGACAACGAGAAACGGCCAGGACCGGGTACTTAGGAGTCATTAGTGAATGATGACAAATGAGTTGTCTACCTGATGAATATACGTAGGCGAGACCGTGCCTCTGCTGTGAGCCAAAATATTCACGGGATCCACTTTTCACTATTAGTATTTAATTTAATTATTAAATATTTGTATTCTGTTTTGGGATTACAGTATTGCATGATTTAGTGGGAGGGGCATATTAGATTAAAAATCCATGATCTAGTTTATGCTTTTGATATTATATGAAACTGCTTTAATTTCTGCTAACCGTTTTTTGTGATCTATATGATAGATTGGCGATGGCGGCACAATCCACAAATCAGTTTGCGCGTATGCTTGATGCGAACAAACTGAAAGGCGCTGAGAACTTTGCAGACTGGGAATTGGATTGAGGATTGTCCTCGATTCCGAGAAGCTGGGTATGTTCTTGAGGGTCGGTTGCCCCTTGCAGTGGGTGAGGATGCTTCGGAGGAGGAACGCCAAGTTTTTGAAACTTGGAGGATCATGATTTAAGGTAAATCATACATCCTTAGTTCGCTCTCTCCGAAACTCAAGCACAACAATACTATGGAACATCAGATTCCTATAGTATGATAACGCGATTAAGACAATCGTTCGAGAACCAGGAACAGGTTATTGTTCACAAGGTCGCCATGGAACTGTTCCATGCGCGTCTGGATGAGAGGCAGAGTGTTAGCCCACATGTTCTTCAGATGATCGATTTGATCGATCAGTTGAGGTAACATAATCTCATCATGTTCAACATGCACGGGACTGTCTGTACCTACCAGGAGCTACATAGGATGTTGCTCACGGCAGAAGAGGACCTTAAGAAGGGAGTACCGACTCGCCCTCCTAGAACTACTTCTCTTTCGGCTTCTTCCCAATGATGGTCCAAGGGAAAGAACAAGAAAGGCAAGAAGAAGAAGAAGGCTTTTGGTCCTCAACAACAGGCGAAGATTTCAAAGCCCAAAATGGCTTCTGAAGACAAATGCCACCACTGCGGCAAAGTTGGGCATTGGAAAAGGAACTGTCCTGATTACGTTGCCCAAGTGAGGAGAGACAGAGCTTCTACATCAGGTACTTTTATTTTTCCAGTTATTGATTTATCTTTGGTGTGAAGCCGTTACATCCAGCTGGATTTTAGATTCTGCTTGTCCCATTCACATTTGCAATTCGTTGCAGGTGCTGAAGGAAAGTATGAAACTGAAGCCTGGAGAGATGCAGTTGCGATTCGGGAGTGGAGACTCTTTGGATGCGTTTTGCAGTGGGAGTATGCGAGATCTCATTACCGAATGGGACACTTTTGTTATATGACTGTCATTTTGTACCGGGATGTGTCGCTAATATTATATCACTTTTTGTATTAGATACAGAAGGCTATTGTATTAATATTAAGAATAGTTCTTTGTATATTATATGATAAAATAATATTCAGATCCTTAGTTGTCCAAACCGCATGGTCATTATACATTGCAAACTTCAAAAGATATTTAAATATTGGAGTTAATAAACGTAGTTTACCTGTAATTAATAATACTGAACTTGGCATATGAGACTTGGTCACATTGGCGTTAAACGCCTTACCCAATTGGTTAGGAATGGTTTGATATCAGATCTTACCATTGAATCATATCCAACTTGTGAATCCTGTATTCAGGGTAAGATGACCAAAGCCCCATTTTCTGGTGTTGGACACCGTGCCACTAACTTACTGGAACTCGTACATTCTGATGTATGTGGTCCACTAAGTCACACTGCTCACAGTGGTTATTCGTACTTCGTTACCTTTACCGATGATTTATCACGGTACGGTTATGTGTATTTGATGCGACATAAATCGGAAACCTTTGAAAAGTTCAAAGAGTTCCGAAATGAAGTAGAAAAACAAACTGGTAAATATATTAAATGCCTTCGATCAGATCGAGGCGGTGAATATATGAGTGGTGAGTTCATGGATTATATGAAGGAGAATGGGATTCTTGCTCAATATACTCCTCCAGGTACACCACAGCACAATGGTGTATCTGAAAGGAGAAATCAGACTTATTGGATATGGTCCGATCGATGTTGAGTTTCACAGATTTTGCCCTATTATTTATGGGGCTATTGTCTCTTAACAGCCGCACATCTTTTGAATAAGATTCCTTCAAAGGCTGTTCCTACGACACCGTATCAGATATGGTTCGGTAGGAGACCAAATCTTAATTATATTAAGGTTTGGGGTTGTCCTGCCTATGTCAGGGTAACTCAGCAAAGTAAGCTTTCGCCTCGAGGGCAAAAGTTTAGGTTTGTTGGATATCCCTCGACACGAGGGGATATCTGTTCTATGATACCGAGCATCGAAATGTGTTCGTAGCTCGCTTCGCAAAATTTCTAGAAGTAGAATTTTTTCAGAAGGTGGTGATCATAGACAGGTTGAGCTTGATGAAGTCCAACCTGAAAACAACGAACCAACGGAGGAACCTGAAGTTCAAGTAGATGAAGGACCTTCAACACACACACTCCGTAGGTCGGAAAGGGTATCTAGACCTCCTGAACGCTTGTATTTGATACAAGAAAAGAGTCTGGATGTTCTCTTAGTTGAAGAGACAGATCCTTTCACCTATAGAGAATCGATGTTGGACATCGACTCCGTGAAATGGCAAAGTGCCATGAAATCCGAGATAGACTCAATGCATGAAAATCAAGTTTGGGACTTGATTCCGCTTCCCGAAGGAATTGTTCCTATCGGTTGTAAATGGGTTTTACAAGAGGAAGCGCGGGCCTGATGGTAAGGTTGAAACTTACAAGGCCCGACTGGTAGCAAAAGGTTACACGCAGCGACCTGGCGTCGACTACGATGAAACTTTTTCGCCGGTAGCAATGCTTAAGTCTATCCGGATTTTGCTTTCTATAGCTGCGTATCATGACTACGAGATTTGGCAAATGGATGTCAAAACGGCTTTTCTAAATGGATTTCTTGATGAAGAAATCTATATGGAACAGCCGGAAGGTTTCACATCCAGCGAAACCTCGGGCATGGTATGTAAGCTTAAGAAGTCCATTTATGGACTTAAACAAGCTTCACGAAGTTGGAATCTTCGATTCGATGAGATTATTAGATCGTCTGGTTTTCTCAAGAATTCGGAAGAATCCTGTGTGTATCAGAAGGCCAGTGGGAGCATGGTCGTATTTTTAGTCCTATATGTTGATGACATCCTAATCATTGGGAATGATTTAGGTATGTTGCAAAGCGTGAAAGCGTACCTCTGTAAGAATTTCTCCATGAAGGACCTGGGAGAAGCTTCCTATGTCTTAGGGATAAAACTCTATAGAGATAGACAAAGGAGGCTGATTGGGTTATCCCAATCAACGTACGTAGATAAGATCTTGGAACGGTATAGCTTTGGTAACTGTAAGACAGCAAACATACCGTTCAGACATGGGATTCATCTTTCCAAGAAGATGTGTCCACAAACAGAAGATGAGAAGGTTAGAATGTCTAACCAACCTTATGCTTCATGTTTGGGTAGCATAATGTATGCCATGTTATGTACGAGGCCTGATATCAGTTTCACTGTTAGCGTAACTAGTCGATATCAGTCCAATCCAGGTAATGACCATTGGATGGCCATTAAACATATCCTAAAGTATCTTAAAGGTACTAAGGATAAGTTGATTATTTATGGAGGAAACGAGCTGCAGGTTAATGGGTATACAGACTCCGATTTTCAATCGGATCCCGATGATAGAAAGTCTACATCTGGATTTGTCTTTACCCTTAACGGAGGTGCAGTTTGTTGGAAGAGTTCCAAACAGGGATCGACAGCTGATTCCACCACTGAGGCGGAATATATTGCAGCTTCTGAAGCTGCAAAAGAGGCTGTGGTGGATAAAGAACTTTATCACAGAATTGGGAGTTGTCCCAAGTATCGAGAATGCAATTCCGTTATACTGTGATAATACTGGAGCCATTGCGCAAGCAAAGGAACCGAGGGCGCATCAGAAGTCGAAGCATGTGGAACGCAAGTACCACATCATTCGAGAGATCGTGTCGTGAGGGGATATTGTCGTGTGCAAGGTACCGAGTGAGGATAATGTAGCAGACCCGCTGACGAAGGCCATACCTCCGAAGCGTTGTTGATAAACACGTGGAGTCGATGGGTATTAGATACAATCGATATTGGCACTAGAGCAAGTGGGAGATTTTGTTGGGGTTGGTGCTCAGAGCGCCAATTCTCGGTTGTATTTCTGTTAAATACTTCTGTAAAACATTATTATTATGAATAATATATGCAGTTTCTATAATATAATCTATATTTCTATATGGTAAAGGCGTAATGACCCGAGAATGATTAGTCATGATACAGTTGCAAAAGCGTCGCAACGGACATTGAGAAGTAGTATCATGACGTTGTCATTCTCAGACAGATCTTGGTCAAGGTTTACACTACTTGGTCAGTATAGTAAACCCGTTGAGACCGGTACATGTCGTATACAGGAATATATTCCAATGGTTTCTCAATGAACCATTAGTCTTGGAGACTAGTATAGACGTGTAGGTGTTTATAGCGGATAAACACTGAACGACTCACCGAAGATTCTTAATGGATGGTACACCAGTGTCAATAAGAATCTTCTTGGGTTGAGTAGCACTTGTGATTCTTAGACTTGAGATGCCATTGTGGGCACATGAGACATCTTCTACACTTAGACGGCAGTCACGTCACCGATCTTTAGATCAGACCTCCGCCTGTTCGTTGGGTGTAGACAGATCCTCAGGGTGTCCTATGTGTATCAAGATAGGATCCGTCAGTTCTGTGTATCAGAGCATAGGTAGTCCATATGATTAGCAATCAGATAAAACCATGGGCCCGTGGTAAAGTTTAGAAGCTAGTTCTAAACAGTTTTTTTTTAGAGATTGCTAATAGAATAGTCGACTGGATAATCCCGATAGAGATTTGACATTTACATCTATATCTCTGGGATTTATCCGGATACCTGTGACGGAGGAATTATACATTTTCCATGACCTCGACCTGTATGGTTCAGCGACATTATCCGTGATCGTCATAATCTACGGGTGGATAGATTATGGACACGAAATTTGATTTCATGACGGATATATCTGAATCTAGAGAGTCTCAATAATGAAACATACTCGTAGAGCACTAGAGCAACATTAATAAATAATATTGATTATTTATAAAGTCGTTTAAAGGTTAAACGCAAGATACATGCTAAAGGGACTATATAGTCATTTGCTTAATTTTTGTGTATTTACATTTAATACTTGATTAATTTAAATACACATTAATTAATAGTCAAAATGAGTTT